>JALPQD010001064.1:87816-163607 GCA_023101885.1 Typhlomys cinereus | reverse complement strand
AATCACACTGGTTTTGAGACGTTTTCATGGAATATGTTCACACAGGCCTTGATTTTCCCAAAGAGTTAACCAGTGAGGAAGACTGAGTCAAATGTTGGAAGTGCACTTCTTAGGGATAAGTATCCTACAGAAGATTCTATACTGTAACACTTTGAATTCATGAGAAGATCACACTTGCTTTGCGACATTTGCATACAACATGTTCATACAGGCCATGGTTTTCCAAAATAGTGAACAAAGTGAGGAGGGTTCAGAGTCAAATATTACACGTGCACTTCTTACTGGTAAGTGTCCTACGGAAGTACCTATACTGTAACTCTTTGTGTTCAGGAGAAAATAACAGTTGTTGTGCCACATTTTCACGAAACACGTTGAAGTAAGCCATGATTTTTCCAAAATAGTTTAACCAAGTGAGGATGACTCACAGTCAAATGTTGCAAGTGTACTATGTTGGGATACGTATCCTACAGAAGCTTCTATACTGTAACTCTTTGTGATCAGGAGAAAGTCACACATTTTGTGTGACAGTCAGTGGAACATTTACACGCAAGCCATGATATTCCAAAATAGTGAACCAAGAGAGAAGGACTCAGAGTCAAATGTTGCAAGTGCTCTTCTTCTTATCGGTAAGTATTGCACCAAAGTTTCTATACTGTCATTCTTTGTATTCAGAAGAATATCACACGTGTTTTGCAATGTTTCCCTGGAACATGTTCACGCAGGCTGTGATTTTCCAAAATAGTGAACCAAGTGAGGAGGACTCAGAGTCAAATGTTGGAAGTGCATTTCTTAGTGGTAAGTATCCTACAGAAGTTTCGATACTGTACCTCTTTGTGTTCCGCAGGAAATCACATTTGTTTTGCATCGTTTCCATGGAAACTATTTATGCAAGAGATGATTTCCAAAATAGTGAAACAAGTGCAGAGGATTCAGAATTAAATATAGGAAGTGCAATTCTTGGAGATAAGTATCCTAGAAAAGTATCTACACTGTAACATTTGCATTCAGGAGAAAATCATACTCGTTTTGAGACATTTGCATGGAACATTTTCAAGCAGACCATGAATTTCCAAAATAGTGAACCAAGTGAGGAGGATTCAGAGTCAAATGCTGGAAGTGCACTGCTTAGGGATAAGTATCCTACAGAAGTTGTTATACTGTAATATTTGCGTTCAGGAGAAAATCATACTTGGTTTGTGACATTTGCATGGCAAATGTTCACACAGGCCATGATTTTCCAAAATAGTGACCCAAGTGAGGAGGACTCTGAGTCAAATGTTGCAAGTGCACTTCTTTAGGATTAGTTTCATACAGAAGTTTCTATACTCTAACTCTTTGTGTTCAGAAGGAAATCACACTTGTTGTACGACGTTTCCATGAAACATGTTCATGCATGTCATTCCCTTCCAAAATCGTGAACCAAGTGAAGAGGAATCACAGTCATAAATAGCATGTGCACTACTTTGGGACAAGTATCCTACACAGGTTTCTAGACGGTAAAACTTTGTGTTCTGGAGAAAACAAGATTCGTTTTGTGCTGATTCTACCAACTATGTTCAGGCCTGTAATGAGCTTGAAAATAGTGACCAAGAGAGGAAGCATCAAATTCACATGTTTCAATTTCCCATCTCAGTGATAAGAATCCTGGAGATGTTCATACATTGTAACTTTTTATGTTCAGGAGGAAATCACACTGGTTTTGTGACATTTTCATGGAATATGTTCAAGCAGGCCTTGATTTTTCAAAATGGTGAACCAAGAGAGGAGGAGTGAGAGTCAAATGTCAGAAGTGCACTTCTTAGGGATAAGTAACTTACAGAAGATTCTCTACTGTAACACTTTGTGTTCTGGAGAAGGTCATACTTGTTTTGCGACATTTGCATATAACATGTTCACGCAGGCCATGATTTTCCAAAATATTGAACCAAGTGAGGAGGGTTCAGAGTCACGTGCACTTCTTACCAGTAAGTGACCTACGGATGTTCCTATACTGTAACTCTTTGTGTTCAGGAGAAAATAACAGTTGTTGTGCCACATTTCCATGGAACATGTTGAAGCAGGCCATGATTTTTCCAAAATAGTTAACGAAGAGAGGAGGACTCTGAGTCAAATGTTGCAAGTGCACTTCTTTAGGATAAGTGTCATACAGAAGTTTCTATACTGTAACTCTTTGTGTTCAGGAGGAAATCACACTTGTTGTACGACGTTTCCATGAAACATGTTCATGCATGTCATTCCCTTCCAAAAACGTGAAACAAGTGAGGAGGACTCACTGTCTTATGTAGCATATTCATTTCCTTGGGACAAGTATCCTACACAGGTTACTAGACAGTAAAACTTTGTGTTTAGGAGAAAACAACATTCCTTTTTTGCTGATTCTACCAACTATGTCCAGGCCTGTAATGAGCTTAAAAATAGTGACAATTGAGGAAGATTCAAATTCACATGTTTCACTTCCACTTCTCAGTGATAAGAAACCTGTAGATGTTCATACATTGTAACTTTTTATGTTCAAGGGAAAATCACTCTGGTTTTGTGAGGTTTTCATGGAATATGTTCACGCAGGCCTTGATTTTCCAAAATGGTGAACTAAGAGAGGAGGACTGAGAGTCAAATGTTGGAGGTGTGCTTCTTAGGCAAAAGTATCCTACAGAAGATTCTATACTGTAACACTTTGTGTTCAGGAGAAGATCATATATGTTTTGAGACACTTCCATATACCATGATCACGCAGGCCATGATTTTCCAAAATAATGAACGAAGTGAGGAGGGTTCAGAGTCAAATATTGCACGTGCACTTCTTACTGGTAAGTGTCCTATGGAAGTTCCTATACTGTAACTCTTTGTGTTCAGGAGAAAATAACAGTTGTTGTGCCACATTTCCATGGAATATGTTGAAGCAGGCCATGATTTTTCCAAAATAGTTAACGAAGTGAGGATGATTCAGAGTCAAATCTTGCAAGTGCACTTCTTTAGGATATGTGTCATACAGAAGTTTCTATACTGTAACTCTTTGTGTTCAGGAGGAAATCACACTTGTTGTACGACGTTTCCATGAAACATGTTCATGCATGTCATTCCCTTCCAAAATCAGGAACCAAGTGAAGGGACTCACAGTCATATGTAGCATGTGCACTTCTTTGGGACAAGTATCCTACACAGTTTTGTAGATGGTAATACTTTGTGTTCTGGAGAAAACAACATTCGTTTTGTGCTGATTCTACCAACTATGTTCAGGCCTCTAATGAGGAAGTGTCAAATTCACAAGTTTCACTTCCACTTCTCAGTGATAAGAATCCTGTAGATGTTCAAAAGTTGTAACTTTTTATGTTCAGGAGAAAAATCACACTGGTTTTGTGACGTTTTTGTGGAACATGTTCACGCAGGCCTTGATTTTCCAAAATGGTGAACCAATTGAGGAGGACTGAGAGTCAAATGTTGGAAGTGCACTTCTTAGGCATAAGTATCCTACAGAAGATTCTATACTGAAACACTTTGTGTGCAGGAGAAGATCATACTTTTTTTGTGACATTTGCATATAACATGTTCATGCAGGCCATGATTTTCAAAAGAGTGAACCAAGTGAGGAGGAGTCAAAATTGCACGTGCACTTCTTAACGGTAAGTGTCCTACGGAAGTTCCTATACTGTAACTCTTTGTGTTCAGGAGAAAATAACAGTTGTTGTGCCACATTTACATGGAACATGTTGAAGCAGGCCATGATTTTTCCAAAATAGTTAACCAAGTGAGGATGACTCAGGGTCAAATGTTGCAAGTGTCCTTTGTTGGGATACATATCCTACAGAAGTTACTATACTGTAACTCTTTCTGATCAGGAGAAAGTCACACATTTTGTGCGACAGTCAATGGAACATTTACATGCAAGCCATGATATTCCAAAACAGTGAACCAAGAGAGAAGGACTCAGAGTCAAATGTTGAAGTGCTCTTCTTCTTAACGGTAAGTATCCCACCAAAGTTTGTATACTGTCATTCTTTGTATTCAGGAGAATATCACACGTGTTTTGCAATGTTTCCCTGGAACATGTTCACCTAGGCTGATATTTTCCAAAATAGTGACCCATGTGAGGAGGACTCAGATTCAGATGTTGGAAGTGCACTTCTTAGTGGTAAGTATCCTACAGAAGTTTTGATACTGTACCTCTTTGTGTTCTGCAGAATATCACACTTGTTTTGCGATGTTTCCACGGAACCTATTCATGCAGGAGATGATTTCCAAAATAGTGAACAACGTGCAGATAATTCAGAATCAAATGTACTAAGGACACTTCTTGGGGATATGTATCCTAGAGGAGTTTCTACACTGTAACATTTGCATTCAGGAGAAAATCATATTTGTTTTGTGAGATGTGCGTGGAACATGTTCACGCAGGCCATGAATTTCCAAAATAGTGAACCAAGTGAGGATGATTCAGAGTAAAAGACTGGAATTGCACCTCTTAGGGATAAGTATCCTACAGAAGAAGTTTGTATACTGTAACACTTGCGTTCAGGAGAAAATCATACTGGTTTTGTGACATTTGCATGGCACATGTTCACACAGGCCATGATTTTCCAAAATAGTGAACCAAGTGAGGAGGACTCTGAGTCAAATGTTGCAAGTGCACTTTTTTGGATAAGTGCCGTACAGAAGTTTCTATAGCCTAACTCTTTGTATTCAGGAGGAAATCACACTTGTTGTATGACGTTTCCATGAAACATGTTCATGAATGTCATTCCTTTCCAAAATCGTGAACCAAGTGAAGAGGACTCACAGTCATATGTAGCATGTGCACTTCCTTGGGACAAGTGTCCTACACAGGTTTCTAGATGGTAAAACTTTGTGTTCTGGAGAAAACAACATTCGTTTTGTGCTGATTCTACCATCTATGTCCAGGCCTGTAATGAGCTTGAAAATAGTGACCAAGTGAGGAAGCGTCAAATTCACATGTTTCACTTTCACTTCTCAGTGATAAGAATCCTGTAGATGTTCATACGTTGTAACTTTTTATGTTCAGGAGAAAATCCCACTGGTTTTGTGACGTTTTCATGGAATATGATCACGCAGGCTTAGATTTTCCAAAATAGTGAACCAAGTGAGTAGGACTGAGAGTCAAATGTTGGAAGTGCACTTATTAGGGATAAGTATCCTACAGAAGATTCTATACTGTAACACTTTGGGTTCAGGAGAAGATCATACTTGCTTTGGGACATTTGCATATAACATGTTCACACAGGCCATGATTTTCCAAAATGGTAAAAGAAGTGAGGAGTGTTCAGAGTCAAATATTGCACGTGCACTTCTTACCGGTAAGTATCCTACGGAAGTTCCTATGCTGTAACACTTTTTGTTCAGGGGAAGATCACACTTGTTTTGCGACATTTGCATATAACATGTTAACGCAGGCCATGAATTTCCAAAATAGTGAACCAAGTGTGGAGGATTCAGAGGGAAATGGAGGAAGTGCTCTTCTTCTTAGTGGTAAGTATCCCACCAAAGTTTCTGTACTGTCATTCTTTGTGTTCAGGAGATTATTACACTTGTTTTGCAATGTTTCCCTGGAACATGTTCACGCAGGCTATGATTTTCCAAAATAGTGAACCAATTGAGGAGGACTCAGAATCAAATGTTGGAAGTAGACTTCTCAGTAGTAAGTATCCTACAGAAGTTTCGATACTGTACCTCTTTGTGTTCTGCAGAAAATCACACTTGTTTTGCAACGTTTCCAATGAACCTATTCATGCAGGAGATGATTTCCAAAATAGTGAACCAAGTGCGGAGGATTCAGAGTCAAATGTTGGAATTTCACTTCTTAGGGATAAGAATCCTAGAGAAGTTTCTCCACTGTAACATTTGCGTTCAGGAGAAAATCATACTTGTTTTGTGACATTTGCAAGGAACATGTTCACGCAGGCCATGAATTTTCAAATTAGTGAACAAAGTGTGGAGGATACAGAGTCAAATGGTGGAAGTGCACCTCTTAGGGAGAAGTATCCTACAGAAGTTTGTATACTGTAACATTTGCGTTCAGGAGAAAATCATACTTTTTTGTGACATTTTCATGGCACATGTTCACACAGGCCATGATTTTACAAAATATTGAACCAAGTGAGGGGGACTCTGAGTCAAATGTTGCAAGTGCACTTCTTTTGGATAAGTGTCGTTATAGAAGTTTCTATACTATAACTCCTTGTGTTTAGGAGGAAATCACACTTGTTTTGCGACATTTGCATGGAATCTATTCATGCAGGAGATCATTTCCAAAATAGTGAAGCAAGTACGGAGTATTGAGAATCAAATGTAAGAAGTGCACTTCGTAGGGACAAGTATCCTAGAGAAGTTTCTACACTGTAACATTTGTGCTCAGGAGAAAAACATTCTTCTTTTGTGACATTTGCATGGAACAGTTACGCAGGCCATGAATTTCCAAAATAGTGAACCAAGTGAGGAGGATTCAGCATCAAATGCTGGAAGTGCACAGCTTAGGGATAAGTATCCTACAGAAATTTGTATACTGTAACATTTGCATTCAGGAGAAAATCATACTTGTTTTGTGACATTTGCATGGCACATGTTCACACAGGCCATGATTTGACAAAATAGTGAACCAAGAGAGGAGGACTCAGTCAAATGTTGCAAGTGCACTTCTTTAGGATAAGTGTCATTACAGAAGTTTCTATACTGTAAGTCTTTGTGTTCAGGAGGAAATCACATTTGTTGTACGACGTTTCCATGAAACATGTTCATGCAGGTCGTTCCCGTCCAAAATCGTGAACCAGTGAAGAGGACTCACAGTCATATGTAGCATGTGCACTTCTTTGGGAGAAGTATCCTACACAGGTTTCTAGACGGTAAAACTTTGTGTTCTGGAGAAAACAACATTCGTTTTGTGCTGATTCTACCAACTATGTTCAGGACTGTAATGAGTTTGAAAATAGTGACCAAATGAGGAAGTGACAAATTCACATGTTTCACTTCCACTACTAAGTGATAAGAATCCTGTAGATGTTCATACGTTGTAACTTTTTATGTTCAGGAAGAAATCACACTGGTTTTGTGACATTTCCGTGGATTATGTTCACACAGGCCGTGATTTTCCCAAAGAGTGAACCAAGTGAGAAGACTGAGAGTCAAATGTTGGAAGTGCACTTCTTAGTGATAAGTATCCTACAGAAGATTCTATACTGTAACACTTTGTGTTCAGGAGAAGATCACACTTGTTTTGCGACATTTGCATATAACATCTTCACGCAGGCCATGATTTTCCAAAAGTGTGAACCAAGTGAGGAGGATTCAGTGTCAAATATTACACGTGCACTTCTTACCGGTAAGTGTCCTATGGAAGTTCCTATACTGTAACTCTTTGTGTTCAGGAGAAAATAGCAGTTGTTGTGACACATTTCCATGGAACATGTTGTAGCAGGCCATGATTTTTCCAAAATAGTTAACCAAGTGAGGATGCCTCAGAGTCAAATATTGCAAGTGCACTTCGTTGGGATATGTATCCTACAGAAGTTTCTGTACTGTAACTTTTTGTGTTCCGGAGAAAGTCACACTTGTTGTGCGACAGTGAATGGAACATTTACATGCAAGCCATGATATTCCAAAATAGTGAACCAAGAGAGAAGGACTCAGAGTCAAATGTTGCAAGTGCTCTTCTTAGCGGTAAGTATCCCACAAAAGATTCTATACTGTAATTCTTTGTGTTCAGGAGAGTATCACACTTGTTTTGCAATGTTTCCATGGAAGGTGTTCACGCAGGCTATGACTTTCCAAAATAGGAAACCAAGTGAGGAGGACTCAGAGTCAAATGTTGGAAGTGCACTTCTTAGTGGTAACTATCACACAGAAGTTTCGATACTGTACCTCTTTGTGTTCTGCAGAAAATCACACTTGTTTTGCGACATTTCCAAGGAATCTATTCATCCAGGAGATGATTTCCAAAATAGTGAACCAAGTGCGGAGTATTGAGAATCAAATGTAAGAAGTGCACTTCATAGGTACAAGTATCCTAGAGAAGTTTCTACAGTGTAACATTTGTGCTCAGGAGAAAATCATTCTTCTTTTGTGACATTTGCATGGAACAGTCACGCAGGCCATGAATTTCCAAAATAGTGAACCAATTGAGGAGAATTCAGAGTCAAATGCTAGAAGTGCACAACTTAGGGATAATTATCCTACAGAAGTTTGTATTCTGTAACATTTGCATTCAGGAGAAAATCATACTTGTTTTGTGACATGTCCATGGCACATGTTCACTCAGGCCATGATTTTACAAAATAGTTAACCAAGAGAAGGGGACCGTGAGCAAATGTTGCAAGTGCACTTCTTTAAGATAAGTGTCATTTCAGAAGTTTCTATACTGTAACTCTTTGTGTTCAGAAGGAAATAACACTTGTTGTACGACACTTCCATGAAACATGTTCATGCATGTCATTCCCTTCCAAATCATGAACCAAGTGAAGAGGACAAAAGGTCATATGTAGCATGTGCACTTCTTTGGGAAAAGTATCCTACACAGGTTTCTAGACGGTAAAACGTTGTGTTCTGAAGAAAACAACATTCCTTTTGTGCTGATTCTACCAACTATGTTCAGGCCTGTAATGAGCTTGAAAATAGTGACCCAGTGAGGAAGCGACAAATTCACATGTTTCACTTCCACTACTAAGTGATCAGAATCCTGTAGATGTTCATACATTGTAACTTTTTATGTTCAGGAGGAAATCACACTGGTTTTGTGACGTTTTCATGGAATATATTCACGCAGGCCTGGATTTTCCAAAATAGTGAACCAAGTGAGGAAGACTGAGAATCAAATGCTGGAAGGGCACTTCTTAGGGATAAGTATCCTACAGACGATTCTATACTGTAACACTTTGTGTTCAGGTGAAGATCACACTTGTTTTGCGACATTTGCATATAACATGTTCACGATGGCCATGATTTACCAAAATATTGAACCAAGTGAGGAGGGTTCACCGTCAAATATTTCATGTGCACTTCTTACCGGAATGTCCTACGGAAGTTCCTATACTGTATCTGTTTGTGTTCAGGAGAAAATAACAGTTGTTGTGCCACATTTACATGGAACATGTTGAAGCAGGCCATGATATTTCCAAAATAGTTAACCAAGTGAGGATGCCTCAGAGTCAAATGTTGCAAGTGCACTTCGTTGGGATACATATCCTACAGAAGTTTCTGTACTGTAACTTTTTGTGTTCCAGAGAAAGTCACACTTGTTGTGCGACAGTCAATGGAACATTTACATGCAAGCCACGATATTCCAAAATAGTGAACCAAGAGAGAAGGACTCAGAGTCAAACGTTGCAAGTGCTCTTCGTAGCGGTAAGTATCCCACAAAAGTTACTATACTGTCATTCTTTGTGTTCAGGAGAGTATCACACTTGCTTTGCAATGTTTCCATGGAACGTGTTCACGCAGGCTATGACTTTCCAAAATAGGGAACCAAGTGAGGAGGACTCAGAGTCAAATGTTGGAAGTGCACTTTTTAGTGGTAACTATCATACAGAAGTTTCGATACTGTACCTCTTTGTGTTCTACAGAAAATCACACTTGTTTTGTGACGTTTCCAAGGAACGTATTCATGCAGGAGATGATTTCCAAAATAGTGAACCAAGTGCGGAGTATTCAGAATCAAATGTAGGAAGTGCACTTCGTTGGGATAAGTATCCTAGAGAAGTTTCTACACTGTAACATTTGCGTTCAGGAGAAAATCATACTTGTTTTGTGACATTTGCATGGAACATGTTCACGCAGGCCATGAATTTCCAAAATAGTGAACCAAGTGAGGAGGATTCAGAGTCAAATGCTGGAAGTGCACCACTTAGGGATAAGTATCCTACAGAAATTTGTATACTGTAACATTTGCATTCAGGAGAAAATCATACTTGTTTTGCGACATTTGCATGGCACATGTTCACACAGGCCATGGTTTTACAAAATACTAACCAAGAGAGGAGGACTCTGAGTCAAATGTTGCAAGTGCACTTCGTTAGGATAAGTGTCATTACAGAAGTTTCTATACTGTAAGTCTTTGTGTTCAGGAGGAAATCACATTTGTTGTACGATGTTTCCATGAAACATGTTCATGCAGGTCGTTCCCGTCCAAAATCGTGAACCAGTGAAGAGGATTCACAGTCATATACAGAATGTGCACTTCTTTGGGAGAAGTATCCTACACAGGTTTCTAGACGGTAAAACTTTGTGTTCTGGAGAAAACAACATTTGTTTTGTGCTGATTCTACCAACTATGTTCAGGCATGTAATGAGCTTGAAAATAGTGTCCAAGTGAGGAAGCGTGAAATTCACAAGTTTCACTTCCACTTCTCAGTGATAACAATCCTGTAGAGGTTCATATGTTGTAAATTTTTATGTTCAGGAGTAAATCATACTGGTTTTGAGACGTTTTCATGGAATATGCTCACGCAGGCCTTGATTTTCCCAAAGAGTTAACCAAGTGAGGAAGACTGTGTCAAATGTTGGAAGTGCACTTGTTAGGGATAAGTATCCTAAGGAAGATTCTATACTGTAACACTTTGTGTTCAGGAGAAGATCACACTTGTTTTGCGACATTTGCATATAACATGTTCACGCAGGCCATGATTTTCCAAAATATTTAACCAAGTGAGGAATGTTCAGCATCAAATATTGCACGTACACTTCTTACTGGTAATTGTCCTATGGAAATTCCTATACTGTAACTCTTTGTATTCATGAGAAAATAACAGTTGTTGTGCCACATTTCCATGGAACATGTTGAAGCAGGCCATGATTTTTCCAAAATAATTAACCAAGTGAGGATTACTCAGAGTCAAATGTTGGTAGTGCACTTCTTATTGGTAAGTATCCTAAGGAAGTTTCGATACTGTACCTCTTTGTGTTCTGCAGAAAATCACACTTGTTTTGCGACTTTTCCAAGGAACCTATTCATGTAGGAGATGATTTCCAAAATAATGAACCAAGTGCGGAGGATGCAGAATAAAATGTAGGAACTGCACATCGTAAGGATAAATATCCTAGAGAAGTTTATACACTGTAACATTTGCGTACAGGAGAAAATCATATTTGTTTTGTGACATTTGCATGGCATATGTTCACTCAGGCCATGATTTTCCCAAGAAAGGAGGACTGTGAGTCAAATGTTGCCAGTGCACTTCTTTAAGATAAGTGTCGTTACAGAAGTTTCTATACTGTAACTCTTTGTGTTCAGTAGGCAGTCACACTTGTTGTACGACACTTCCATGAAACATGTTCATGCATGTCATTTACTTCCAAATAATGAACCAAGTGAAGAGGACTCACAGTCATATGTAGCATGTGCATTTCTTTGGGACAAGTATCCTACATAGGTTTTTAGACGGTAAAACTTTGTGTTCTCAAGAAAAAAACATTTGTTTTGTGCTGATTCTACCAACTATGTTCAGGCCTGTAATGAGCTTGAAAATAGTGACCAAGTGAGGAAGCGAAAATTCACATGTTTCACTTCCACTACTAAGAGATAAGAATCCTGTAGATGTTCATACGTTGTAACTTTTTATGTTCAGGAGGAAATCACACTGGTTTTGTGATGTTTCATGGAATATGTTCACACAGTCCTTGATTTTCCCAAAGAGTGAACCAAGTGAAGAAGACTGAGATTCAAATGCTGGAAGTGCACTTCTTCGTGATAAGTATCCTGCAGAAGATTCTATACTGTAACACTTTGTGTTCAGGAGAAGATCACACTTGTTTTGTGACATTTGCATATAACATCTTCACGCAGGCCATGATTTTCCAAAAGTGTGAACCAAGTGAGGAGGGTTCAGCCTCAAATATTACACGTGCACTTCTTACCGATAAGTGTCCTATGGAAGTTCCTATACTGTAACTCTTTGTGTTCAGGAGAAAATAACAGTTGTTGTGCCACGCTTCCATGGAACATGTTGTAGCAGGCCATGATTTTTCCAAAATAGTTAACGAAGTGAGGATGACTCAGAGTCAAATGTTGCAAGTGCACTTCGTTGGGATACATATCCTACAGAAGGTTCTGTACTGTAATCTTTGTGTTCCGGAGAAAGTCACACTTGTTGTATGACAGTCAATTGAACATTTACATGAAAGCCATGATATTCCAAAATAGTGAAACAAGAGAGAAGGACTGAGTTAAATGTTGCAAGTGCTCTTCTTAGCAGTAAGTATCCCACAAAAGATTCTATACTGTCATTCTTTGTGTTCAGGAGTATATCACACTTGTTTTGCAATGTTTCCATGGAACGTGTTCATGCAGGCTATGACTTTCCAAAATAGCAACCAAGTGAGGAGCACTCAGAGTCAAATGTTGGAAGTGCACTTCTTAGTGGTAAGTATCCTACAGAAGTTTCGACACTGTACCTCTTTGTGTTCTGCAGAAAATCATACTTGTTTTGCGACGTTTCCAAGGAATCTATTCATGCAGGAGATGATTTCCAAAATAGTGAAGCAAGTGCGTAGTATTCAGAATCAAATGTAGGAAATGCACTTTGTTGGGATAAGTATCCTAGAGAAGTTTCTACACTGTAACATTTGCGTTCAGGAGAAAATCATACTTGTTTTGTGACATTTGCATGGAACATGTTCACGAGGCCATGAATTTCCAAAATAGCGAACCAAGAGAGGAGGATTCAGAGTCAAATGCTGGAAGTGCACCACTTAGGGATAAGTATCCTACAGAAATTTGTATACTGTAACATTTGCATTCAGGAGAAAATCATACTTGTTTTGTGACATTTGCATGGCACATGTTCACACAGGCCATGATTTTACAAAATAGTGAAGCAAGAGAGGAGGACTCTGAGTTAAATGTTCCAATTGCACTTCTTTAGGATAAGTGTCATTACAGAAGTTTCTATACTGTAACTCTTTGTGTTCAGGAGGAAATCACATTTGTTGTACGACGTTTCCATGAAATATGTTCATGCAGGTCGTTCCCGTCCAAAATCGTGAACCAGTGAAGAGGACTCACAGTCATATGTAGCATGTGCACTTTTTTGGGAGAAGTATCCTACACACGTGTCTAGACGGTAAAACTTTGTGTTCTGGAGAAAACAACATTCGTTTTGTTCTGATTCTACCAACTATGTTCAGTCCTGTGATGAGCTTGAAAATAGTGACCAAGTGAGGAAGCGTGAAATTACAAGTTTCACTTCCACTTCCAGTGATAAGAATCCTGTAGAGGTTCATACGTTGTAACTTTTTGTGTTCAGGAGTAAATCACACTGGTTTTGGGATGTTTCATGGAATATGTTCACATAGGCCTTGATTTTCCCAAAGAGTTAACCAAGTGAGGAAGACTGAGTCAAATGTTGGAAGTGCACTTCTTAGGGATAAGTGTCCTACATAAGATTCTATACTGTAACACTTTGTGTTCAGGAGAAGATCACACTTGTTTTGCGACATTTGCATACAACATCTTCATGCAGGCCATGATTTTCCAAAATATTGAACCAAGTGAGGAGGGTTCAGCGTCAAATATTGCACGTGTACTTCTTACCGGTAAGTGTCCTATGGAAGTTCCTATACTGTAACTCTTTGTGTTCAGGAGAAAATAACAGTTGTTGTGCCACATTTACATGGAACATGTTGAAGGAGGCCATGATTTTTCCAAAAGAGTGAACCAAGTGAGGATGCCTCAGTGTCAAATGTTGGAATTTCACTTCTTAGGGATAAGTATCCTAGAGAAGTTTCTATAGTGTAACATTTGTGTTCAGGCGAAAGTCATACTTGTTTTGTGACATTAGAATGGCACAGGTTCACACAGGCCATGATTTTCCAAAATAGTGAACCAAGTGCAGAGGATTCAGAGTCAAATGTTGTAATTTCACTTCTTAGGGATAAGTATCCTAGAGAAGTTCCTATACTGTAACGTTTGTTTTCAGGCGAAACTCATACTTGTTTTGTGACATTTGAATGGCACATGTTCACACAGGCTATGATTTTACAAAATAGTAAACCAAGTGAGGAGGACTCTGAGTTAAATGTTGGATGTGCAGTTCTTTAGGATAAGTATCGTACAGAAGTTTCTATACTGTAACTTTTTGTGTTCTGGAGGAAATCACACCTTTTTTACGACGTGTCCATGAAACATGTGGATGCATGTCGTTCCCATCCAAAAAAGTGAACCAAGTGAAGGGACTCACAGTCATATGCACCATGTGCACTTCTTTGGGAAGTCATGTGTAGCATGTGCACAGCTTTGGGATAAGTATCCTACACAGGTTTCTTGACTATAAATCTATGTATTCTGTGGAAAACAACATTTGTTTTGTGCTGATTCTACCAATTTTGTCCAGGCTTGTAATGAGCTTGAAAATAGTTGTCAAGCGAGGACTCGTCAAATACACATGTTTCACTTTTTCTTCTCATTGATAACAATCCTGTAGATGTTCATATGTTGTAACTTTTTATGATCAGGAGGAATTCACACTCGTTTTCTGACGTTTTCATGGAATATGTTCACGCAGGCCTTGAATTTCCAAAATAGTGAACTAAGTGATGAGGACTGAAAATCAAAGGTTGGAGGTGCACTTCTTAGGGATAAGTATCCTACAGAAGATTCTATAGTGTTACACTTTGTGTTCAGGAGAAGATCAATCTTTTTTTGCGACATTTGCATATTTCATGTTCACTCAGGCCATGATTTTCAAAAATAGTGAAACAAGTGCGGAGGATTCAGAGGCAAATGTTGGAATTTCACTTCTTAGGGATAAGTATCCTAGAGTAAGTTCCTATACTATAACATTTGTGTTCAGGCGAAAATTATACTTGTTTTGTGACATTTGAATGGCACATGTTCACACAGGCTCTGATTTTACAAAATAGTGAACCAAGTGAGGAGGACTCTGAGTTAAATGTTGCAAGTGCACTTCTTTAGGAGAAGTATCAAACAGAAGTTTCTATATTGTAACTCTTTGTGTTCAGGAGGAAATCACACTTACTTTATGAAGTTTCCATGACACATGTTCATGCATGTCATTCCCTTATAAAATAGTGAACAAAGTGAAGCGGACTCACAGTCATATGTACAATGTGCACTTCTTTGGGAAGTCATATGCAGCATGTGCACTTCGTTGGGATAAATATCCTACACAGATTTCTAGATTGTAAAACTTTGTATTCTGGAGAACACAACATTTGTTTTGTGTGGATTCTACCAACTATGTTCAGGCATGTAATGAGCTTCAAATAATGACCAAGTGAGAACACGTCAAATTCACATGTTTCATTGTCTCTTCTCAGTGACAAGAATCCTGTAGATGTTCATACATTGTAAGTTTTTATGTTCAGGAGAAAATCAAACTGGTTTTCTGATGTTTTCATGGAATATGTTCACACAGGCCTTGATTTTCCAAAATAGTGAATCAAGTGAGGAGCAGTGAGAGTCAAATGTTGGAGGTGCACTTCATAGGGATTAAGTATCCTAGGGAAGATTATATAGTGTTACACGTTGTGTTCAGGAGAAGATCATACTTGTTTTGCGATATTTGCCTGTAACATGTTCACTGAGGCCATGATTTTCCAAAATAGTGAACCAAGTGCAGAGGGTTCAGAGTCAAATGTTGGAATTTCACTTCTTAGGGATAAGTATCCTAGAGAAGTTCCTATACTGTAACATTTGAGTTCAGGCGAAACACATACTTGTTTTGTGACATTTGTATGGCACATGTGCACACCGGCCATGATTTTACAATATAGTGAACCAAGTGAGGAGTACTCTGAGGTAAATGTTGAAAATGCACTTCTTTAGGATAGGTATCAAACAGAAGTTTCTATATTGTAACTCTTTGTGTTCAGGAGTAAATCACACTTGTTTTACGACGTTTCCATGAAACATGTCCATGCATGTCTTTACCTTCCAAAATAGTGAACCAAGTGAAGAGGACTCACAGTCATATGTACCATGTGCACTTCTTTGGGAAGTCATATGTAGCATGTGCACTTTGTTGGGATAAATATCCTACACAGGTTTCTGGACTGTGAAACTTTGTATTCTGGCAAAAACAACATTTCGTTTGTGCTGGTTCTACCAACTATGTTCAGGCTTGTAATGAGCTTGAAAATTGTAACCAAGTGAGGACAGGTCAAATTCACATGTTTCACTTTCTCTTCTCAGTGATAACAATCCTGTAAATGTTCATACTTTGTAACTTTTTATGTTCAGGAGAAATTCACACTGGTTTTGTGACGTTTTCTTGGAATGTGTTCACGCAGGCCTTGATTTTCCAAAATAGTGAACCAAGTGAGGAGGACTGAGAGTCAAATGTTAGAGGTGCATTCTTAGGGATAAGTATCCTACAGAAGATTCTATAGTGTTACACTTTGTACTCAGAAGAGGATCATACTTGTTTTGCGACTTTTGCATGTAACATGTTGATGCAGACATGATTTTCCAAAATAGTGAACCAAGTGCGGAGGATTCAGAGTCAAATGTTGGAATTTCACTTTTTAGGGATAAGTATCCTAGAGAAGTTCCTATACTGTAACATTTGTGTTCAGGCGAAACTCATACTTGTTTTGTGACATTTGAATGGCACATGTGCACACAGGCCATGATTTTACAAAATAGTGAACCAAGAGAGGAGGACACTGAGTTAAATGTTGCAAGTGCACTTCTTTCGGATAAGTATCAAACAAGTTTCTATATTGTAACGCTTTGTGTTCAGGAGGAAATCACACTTGTTTTACGACATTTCCAAGAAACATGTGTATGCGTGTTGTTCCCTTCCAAAATAGTGAACCAAGTGTAGAGGACTCACAGTCATATGTACAATGTGCACCTCTTTGGGAAGTCATATGTAGCATGTGCACTTCGTTGGGATGAGTATCCTACACAGGTTTCCAGACTGTAAAACTTTGTATTCTGGAGAAAACAACATTTGTTTTGTGCTGATTCTACCAACTATTTTCAGGCTTGTAATGAGCTTCAAAGAGTGACCAAGTGAGGACGTGCCAAATTCACATGTTTCACTTTCTCTTCTCAGTGACAAGAATCCTGTAGATGTTCATATATTGTAACTTTTTATGTTCAGGAGAAATTCACACTGGTTTTGTGACGTTTTCATGGAATATGTTCACACAGGCCTTGATTTTACAAATAGTGAACCAAGTGAGGAGGGCTAAGAGTCAAATGTTGGAGGTGCACTTCTTAGGGATATGTATCCTACAGAAGATTCTATAGTGTTTCACTTTGCGTTCAGGAGAAGATCAAAGTTGTTTTCCGACATTAGCATATAACATGTTCACGCAGACCATGATTTTCCAAAATACTGAAACAAGTGCGGAGGATTCAGAGGCAAATGTTGGAATTTCACTTCTTAGGTATAAGTATCCTAGAGAAGTTCGTATACTGTAACATTTGTGTTCAGACGAAAATCATACTTGTTTTGTGACACTTGAATGGCACATGTTCACACAGGCCATGATTTTACAAAATAGTGAACCAAGTGAGGAGGACTCTGAGTTAAATTTTGCAAGTGCACTTCTTTAGGATAGGTATCAAACAGAAGTTTCTATATTGTAACTCTTTGTGTTCAGGAGGAAATCACACTTGTTTTACGACGTTTCCATGGAACATGTGCATGCGTGTTGTTCCATTCCAAAATAGTGAACCAAGTGAAGAGGACTCACAGTCATATGTACAATGTGCACTTCTTTGGGAAGTCATGTGCAGCATGTGCAGTTCTTTCGGATAAGTTTCCTACACAGGTTTCCACTGTAAAACTTTGTATTCTGGGGAAAACAACATTTGTTTTATGCTAATTCTACCAACTCTGTTCAGGCTAGTAATGAGCTTGAAAATAGTGGCAAAGTGAGGATGCATCAAATTCACGTTTCACTTTCTCTTCTCAGTGATAAGCATCCTGTAGATGTTCATACGTTGTAACTTATTATGTTCAGGAGAAATTCACACTGGTTTTGTGACATTTTCATGGAATATGTTCACACAGGCCTTGATTTTCCAAAAGAGTGAACCACGAGAGGAGGACTCACAGTCATATATAGCATGTGCAGTTCTTTGGGAAGTCATATGTAGCATGTGCACTTCTTTGGGATAAGTATCCTACACTGGTTTCTAGACTGTAAAACTTTGTATTCTGGAGAACACAACATTTGTTTTGTGCGGATTCAACCAACTATGTTCAGGCTTGTAATGAGCTTCAAAGAGTGACCATGTGAGGACGAGACAAATTCACATGTTTCACTTTCTCTTCTCAGTGATAAGAATCCTGTAGATGTTCATACATTTTAACTTTTTATGTTCAGGAGAAATTCACACTTGTTTTGTGACGTTTTCATGGAATATGTTCACGCAGTCCTTGATTTTACAAAATAGTGAAACAAGTGAAGAGGACTGAGAGTCAAATGTTGGAGATGCACTTCTTAGGGATAAGTATTCTACAGAAGATTCTATAGTGTTACACTTTGCGTTCAGGAGAAGATCATACTTGTTTTGCGACATTCGCATATAACATGTTCACAGACCGTGATTTTACAAAATAGTGAAAAATTGCGGAGGAATCAGAGTCAAATGTTGCAATTTCACTTCTTAGGGATAAGTATCCTAGAGAAGTTCCTAACTGTAACATTTGTGTTCAGGCGAAACTCATACTTGTTTTGTGACATTTGAATGGCACATGTTCACACAGGCCCTGATTTTACAAAATAGTGAACCAAGTGAGGAGGACTCTGAGTTAAATGTTGCAAGTGCACTTCCTTAGGATTAGAATCAAACAGAAGTTTCTATATTGTAACTCTTTGTGTTCAGGAGGAAATCACACTTGCTTTACGACGTTTCCATGAAAGATGTTCATGCATGTCATTCCCTTCTAAAATAGTGAACCAAGTGAAGAGGACTCACAGTCATATGCAGCATGTGCACTTCTTTGGGAAGTCATGTGTAGCATGTGCACTTCTTTGGGATAAGTATCCTACACAGTTTTCTAGATTGTAAAACTTTGTATTCTGCAGAAAACAACATTTGTTTTGTGCTGATTGTACCAACTATGTTCAAGCTTGTAATGAGCTTAAAAATAGTGACCAAGTGAGGACGCATCAAATTCACGTTTCACTTTCTCTTGTCAGTGACAAGAATCCTGTAGATGTTCATACGTTTTAAACTTTTATGTTCAGGAGAAATTCACACTGGTTTTCTGACATTTTTTTGGAAAAATTCACGCAGGCCTTGATTTTCCAAAATAGTGAACCAAGTGAGGAGGACTGAGAGTCAAATATTGGAGGTGCACTTCTTAGAGATAAGTATCCTACAGAAGATTCTATAGTGTTACACTTTGTGTTCAGGAGAAGATCATACTTGTTTGCGACATTTGCATATTACATGTTAACTCACGCCATGATATTCCACAATAGTGAACCAAGTGCGGATGATTCAGAGTCAAATATTTGAATTTCACTTCTTATGGATAAGTATCCTAGAGAAGTTCCTATACTGTAACATTTGTGTTCAGGTAAAAATCATACTTGTTTTGTGACATTTGAATGGCACATGTTCACACAGTCCATGATTTCACAAAATAGACAACCAAGTGCGGAGGACTCAGAGTTAAATGTTACAAGTGCGCTTCTTTAGTAGAAGTATCCTACAGAAGTTTCAATATTGTAACTCTTTGTGTTCAGGAGGAAAGCACACTTGTTTTACGACGTTTCTATGAAACATGTTCAAGCATGTCGTTCCCTTCAAAAATAGTGAACCAAGTGAAGAGGACTCACAGTCATATGTACAATGTGCACTTCTTTGGGAAGTTATATGTAGCATGTGCACTTCGTTGGGATGAGTATCCTACATAGGTTTCCAGACTGTAAAACTTTGTATTCTGGAGAAAACACATTTGTTTTGTGCTGATTCTACCAACTATGTTCAGGATTGTAATGAACTTCAAAGAGTGACCAATTGAGGACACGTCAAATTCACATGTTTCACTTTCTCTTCTCAGTGATAAGAATCCTGTAGATGTCCATACGTTGTAACTTATTATGTTCAGGAGAAATTCACACTGGTTTTGTGACGTTTTCATGGAATATGTTCACACAGGCCTTGATTTTCCAAAATAGTGAACCCAGTGAGGAGGACTCACAGTCATATATAGCATGTGCAGTTCTTTGGGAAGTCATATGTAGCATGTGCACTTCTTTGGGAGAAGTATCCTACACAGGTTTCTAGACTGTAAAACTTTGTATTCTGGAGAACACAACATTTGTTTTGTGCGGATTCTACCAAATATGTTCAGGCTTGTAATGAGCTTCAAAGAGTGAACAAGTGAGGACGCGTCAAATTCACATGTTTCACTTTCTCTTCTCAGTGACAAGAATCCTGTAGATGTTCATACATTGTAACTTTTTATGTTCAGGAGAAAATCACACTGGTTTTGTGACGTTTTCATGGAATATGTTCACGCAGGCCTTGATTTTACAAAATAGTGAAACAAGTGAAGAGGACTGAGAGTCAAATGTTGGAGATGCACTTCTTAGGGATAAGTATCCTACAGAAGATTCTATAGTATTACACTTTGCGTTCAGGAGAAGATCTTACTTGTTTTGCGACATTCGCATATAACATGTTCACAGACCATGATTTTCCAAAAGAGTGAAAAAAGTGCAGAGGATTCAGAGTCAAATGTTGCAATTTCACTTCTTAGGGATAAGTATCCTAGAGAAGTTCCCATCTGTAACATTTGCGTTCAGGCGAAACTCATACTTGTTTTGTGACATTTGAATGGCACATGTTCACACAGGCCATGATTTTACAAAATTGTGAACCAAGTGAGGAAGACTCTGAGTTAAATGTTGCAAGTGCACTTCTTTAGGATAGGTATCACACAGAAGTTTCTATATTGTAACTCTTTATGTTCAGGAGGAAATCACACATGTTTTACGACGTTTCCATGAAACATGTGCATGCGTGTTGTCTCCTTCCCAAATAGTGAACCAAGTGAAGAGGACTCACAGTCTTATGTACCATGTGCACTTCTTTGGGAAGTCATATGTAGCATGTGCACTTCTTTGGGATAAGTATCCTACACAGGTTTCCAGACTGTAAAACTTTCTATTCTGGGGAAAACAACATTTGTTGTGTGCTAATTCTACCAACTATGTTCAGGCTAGTAATGAGCTTGAAAATAGTGGCCAAGTGAGGACGCGTCAAATTCACGATTCACTTTCTCTTCTCAGTGATAAGAATACTGTAGATGTTCATACGTTGTAACTTATTATGTTCAGGAGAAATTCACACTGGTTTTGTGACGTTTTAATGGAATATGTTCACGCAGGCCTTAATTTTCCAAAATAGTGAACCAAGTGAGGAGGACTGAGAGCCAAATGTTGGAGGTGCACTTCTTAGGGATAAGTATCCTACAGAAGATTCTATACTGTTACAATTTGCGTTCAGGAGAAGATATACTTCTTTTGTGACATTAGCATATAACATGTTCATGAGGTCCATGATTTTCCAAAATAGTGCAACAAGTGCGGAGGATTCAGAAGCAAATGTTAGAATTTCACTTCTTAGGTATAAGTATCCTAGAGAAGTTCGTATACTGTAACATTTGTGTTCAGACGAAAATCATACTTGTTTTGTGACATTTGAATGGCACATGTTCACACAGGCCATGATTTTACAAAATTGTGAACCAAGTGAGGAGGACTCTGAGTTAAATGTTGCAAGTGCACTTCTTTAGGATAGGTATCACACAGAAGTTTCTATATTGTAACTCTTTATGTTCAGGAGGAAATCACACATGTTTTACGACGTTTCCATGAAACATGTGCATGCGTGTTGTCTCCTTCCCAAATAGTGAACCAAGTGAAGAGGACTCACAGTCTTATGTACCATTTGCACTTCTTTGGGAAGTCATATGTAGCATGTGCACTTCTTTGGGATAAGTATCCTACTCAGGTTTCTAGACTGTAAAACTTTGTATTCTGGAGAACACAACATTTGTTTTGTGCAGATTCTACCAACTATGTTCAGGCTTGTAATGAGCTTCAAAGAGTGACTAAGTGAGGACGTGTCAAATTCACATATTTCACTTTATCTTCTCAGTGACAAGAATCCTGTAGATGTTCATACATCATAAGTTTTTATCTTCAGGAGAAAAATCACACTGGTTTTGTGACGTTTTCATGGAATATATTCACACAGACCTTGATTATACAAAAAAGTGAACCAAGTGAGGAGGACTGAGAGTCAAATGTTGGAGGTGCACTTCTCAGGGATAAGTATCCTACAGAAGATTCCTTAGTGTTACACGTTGTGTTCAGGAGAAGATCATAATTGTTTTGAGATATTTGCCTATAACATGTTCACGCAGGCCATGATTTTCCAAAAGAGTGAACCAAGTGCGGAGGATTCAGTGCCAAATGTTGGAATTTCATTTCCTAGGGATAAGTATCCTAGGGAAATTCATATACTGTAACATGAGTTCAGGCGAAACACATACTTGTTTTGTGACATTTGAATGGCACATGTTCACGCAGGCCATGATTTTAAAAAATAGTGAACCAAGTGAGGAGGGCTCTGAGGTAAATGTTGCAAGTGCATTTCTTTAGGTTAAGTATCACACAGAAGTTTCTATATTGTAACTCTTTGTGTTCAGGAGGAAATCACACTTGTTTTATGACGTTTCCATGAAACATGTGCATGTGTGTTGTTCCCTTCCAAAATAGTGAACCAAGTGAAGAGGACTCACAGTCATATGTACAATGTGCACTTCTTTGGGAAGTTATATGTAGCATGTGCACTTCGTTGGGATGAGTATCCTACACAGGTTTCCAGACTGTAAAACTTTGTATTCTGGAGAAAACACATTTGTTTTGAGCTGATTCTACCAACTATGTTCAGGCTTGTAATGAGCTTCAAAGAGTGACCAAGTGAGGACGTGTCAAATTCACATGTTTCACTTTCTCTTCTCAGTGATAAGAATCCTGTAGATGTTCATACGTTGTAACTTATTATGTTCAGGAGAAATTCACACTGGTTTTGTGACGTTTTCATGGAATATGTTCACACAGGCCTTGATTTTCCAAAAAAGTGAACCAAGTGAGGAGGACTCACAGTCATATATAGTATGTGCAGTTCTTTGGGAAGTCATATGTAGCATGTGCACTTCTTTGGGAGACGTATCCTACACAGGTTTCTAGACTGTAAAACTTTGTATTCTGGAGAACACAACATTTGTTTTGTGCGGATTCTACCAACTATGTTCAGGCTTGTAATGAGCTTCAAAGAGTGACCAAGTGAGGACGCGTCAAATTCACATGTTTCACTTTCTCTTCTCAGTGACAAGAATCCTGTAGATGTTCATACGTTGTAACTTTTTATGTTCAGGAGAAAATCACACTGGTTTTGTGACGTTTTCATGGAATATGTTCACGCAGGCCTTGATTTTACAAAATAGTGAAACAAGTGAAGAGGTCTGAGAGTCAAATGGTGGAGATGCACTTCTTAGGGATAAGTATCCTACAGAAGATTCTATAGTGTTACACTTTGCGTTCAGGAGAAGATCATACTTGTTTTGCGACATTCGCATTTAACATATTCACAGACCATGATTTTCCAAAATAGTGAAAAAAGTGCGGAGGATTCAGAGTCAAATGTTGCAATTTCACTTCTTAGGGATAAGTATCCCTGATAAGTTCCTGTCTGTAACATTTGTGTTCAGGCGAAACTCATACTTGTTTTGTGACATTTGAATGGCACATGTTCACACAGGCCATGATTTTACAAAATAGTGAACAAAGTTAGGAGGACTCTGAGTTAAATGTTGCAAGTGCACTTCCTTAGGATAAGTATCAAACAGAAGTTTCTATATTGTAACTCTTTGTGTTCAGGAGTAAATCACACTTGTTTTATGATGTTTCCATGAAACATGTGCATGTGTGTTCTTCCCTTCCAAAATAGTGAACCAAGTGAAGAGGACTCACAGTGATATGCAGCATGTGCACTTCTTTGGGAAGTCATATGTAGCATGTGCACTTCTTTGGGATAAGTATCCTACACAGGTTTCCAGACTGTAAAACTTTCTATTCTGGGGAAAAAAACATTTGTTTTTTGCTAATTCTACCAACTATGTTCAGGCTAGTAATGAGCTTGAAAATAGTGGCCAAGTTAGGATGCGTCAAATTCACGATTCACTTTCTCTTCTCAGTGATAAGTATACTGTAGATGTTCATACGTTGTAACTTATTATGTTCAGGAGAAATTCACACTGGTTTTGTGACGTTTTAATGGAATATGTTCACGCAGGCCTTGATTTTCCAAAATAGTGAACCAAGTGAGGAGGACTCACAGTCATATATAGCATGTGCAGTTTTTTGGGAATTCATATGTAGCATGTGCACTTCTTTGGGAGAAGTATCCTACACAGGTTTCTAGACTGTAAAACTTTGTATTCTGGAGAACACAACATTTGTTTTGTGCTGATTCTACCAACTATGTTCAGGCTTGTAATGAGCTTGAAAATAGTGACCAAGTGAGACATGTCAAATTCACATGTTTCACTTTCTCTTCTCAGTGATAAGAATCCTGTACATGTTCATACATTTTAAACTTTTATGTTCAGGAGAAATTCACACTGGTTTTCTGACGTTTTCTTGGAAAATATTCACGCAGGCCTTGATTTTCCAAAATATTGAACTAAGTGAGGAGGACTGAGAGTCAAATATTGGAGGTGCACTTCTTAGAGATAAGTATCCTACAGAAGATTCTATAGTGTTACACTTTGTGTTCAGGAGAAGATCATACTTTTTTGCGATATCTGCATATTACATGTTTACTGAGGCCATGATTTTCCAAAAGAGTGAACCAAGTGCGGAGGATTCAGAGTCAAATATTGGAATTTCACTTCTTAAGGATAAGTATCCTAGAGAAGTTCCTATACTGTAACATTTGTGTTCAGGTGAAAATCATACGTGTTTGTAACATTTGAATGGCACATGTTCACAAAGGCACTGATTTTACAAAATAGTGAACCAAATGAGGAGGATTCTGAGTTAAATGTTGCAAGTGCACTTCTTTAGTAAAGTAACATAGAGAAGTTTCTATATTGTAACTCTTTGTGTTCAGGAGGAAATCCCACTTGTTTTACGACATTTCCATGAAACTTGTTCAGGCATGTCGTTCCCTTCTAAAATAGTTAACAAAGTGAAGAGGACTCACAGTCATATGTAGCATGTGCACTTCTTTGGGAAATGTATCCTACTCAGGTTTGTAGACTGTAAAACTTTGTTTTCTGGAGAACACAACATTTGTTTTGTGCGGATTCTACCAACTATGTTCAGGCTTGTAATGAGCTTCAAAGAGTGGCCAAGTGAGGACGCGTCAAATTCACATGTTTCACTTTATCTTCTCAGTGACAAGAATCCTGTAGATGTTCATACATTGTAACTTTTTATGTTCAGGAGAAATTCACACTGGTTTTGTGACGTTTTCATGGAATATGTTCACACACACCTTGATTTTACAAAATAGTGAACCAAGTGAGGAGGACTGAGGGTCAAATGTTGGAGGTGCAATTCTTAGGGATAAGTATCCTACAGAAAATTCTTAATGTTACACGTTGTGTTCAGGAGAAGATCATAATTGTTTTGAGATATTTGCCTATAACATGTTCACGCAGGCCATGATTTTCCAAAAGAGTGAACCAAGGGCGGAGGATTCAGAGTCAAATGTTGGAATTTCACTTCCTAGGGATAAGTATCCTAGGGAAATTCATATACTGTAACATGAGTTCAGGCGAAACACATTCTTGTTTTCTGACATTTGAATGGCATATGTTCACGCAGGCCATGATTTTAAAAAATAGTGAACCAAGCGAGGAGGGCTCTGAGGTAAATGTTGCAAGTGCACTTCTTTAGGTTAAGTATCACACAAGTTTCTATATTGTAACTCTTTGTGTTCAGGAGGAAATCACACTTGTTTTATGACGTTTCCATGAAACATGTGCATGTGTGTTGTTCCCTTCCAAAATAGTGAACCAAGTGAAGAGGACTCACAGTCATATGTACAATGTGCACTTCTTTGGGAAGTTATATGTAGCATGTGCACTACGTTGGGATGAGTATCCTACACAGGTTTCCAGACTGTAAAACTTTCTATTCTTGGGGAAACAACATTTGTTTTGTGCTAATTCTACCAACCATGTTCAGGCTAGTAATGAGCCTGAAAATAGTGACCAAGTGAGGACGTTTGAAATTCACGTTTCACTTTCTCTTCTCAGTGATAAGAATCCTGTAGATGTTCATACGTTGTAACTTATTATGTTTAATTGAAATTGACACTGGTTTTGTGACGTTTCCATGGAATATGTTCACGCAGACCTTGATTTTCCAAAATAGTAAACCAAGTGAGGAGGACTCACAGTCATATATAGCATGTGCAGTTCTTTGGGAAGTCATATGTAGCATGTGCACTTCTTTGTGAGAAGTATCCTACACAGGTTTCTAGACTGTAAAACTTTGTATTCTGGAGAACACAACATTTGTTTTGTGCGGATTCTACCAACTATGTTCAGGCTTGTAATGAGCTTCAAAGAGTGACCAAGTGAGGACGCATCAAATTCACATGTTTCACTTTCTCTTCTCAGTGACAAGAATCCTGTAGATGTTCATACATTGTAACATTTTATGTTCAGGAGAAATTCACACTGGTTTTGTGACGTTTTCATGGAATATGTTCACGCAGGCCTTGATTTTCCAAAATAGTGAACCAAGTTATGAGGACTCACAGTTATATGTAGCATGTGCTCTTCATTGTGAAGTCATGTGTACCATGTGCACTTCTTTGCGATACATACCCTACACAGGTTTGTACACTGCAAAACTTTTTATTCTAGAGAGAACAACATTTGTGTTGTGCTGATTCTACCAACTACGTTCAGGCTTATAAATAGCTTGAAAATAGTGACCAAGAGAGGACGCGTCAAATTTACATGTTTCACTTTCTCTTCTCAGTGTTAATCCTGTAGATGTTCATACGTTGTAACTTTTTATGTTCCGGAGAAATTCACACTGGTTTTGTGACGTTTTCATGGAATATGTTCACGCAGACCTTGATTTTCAAAAAGAGTGAACCAAGTGAGGAGGACTGACGGTCAAAGGTTGGAGGTGCACTTCTGAGGGAGAAGTATCCTAAAGAAGATTCTATAGTGTTCCACTTTGTGTTCAGGAGAAGATCATATTTGTTTTGTGACATTTGCATATGACATGTTGACGCAGGCCATGATTTTCCAAAAAAGTGAACCAAGTGCAGAGGATTCAGAGTCAAATGTTGGCATTTCAATTCTTGGGGATATGTATCTTAGAGAAGTTCCTATACTGAAACATTTGGCTCAGGCGAAACTCATACTTGTTTTGTGACATTTGAATGGCACAGATTCACACAGGCCATGATTTTACAAAATAGTGAATCAAGTGAGGAGGACTCTGAGTTAAATGTTGCATGTGCAGTTCTTTAGGATAAGTATCGTACAGAAGTTTCTATATTGTAACTCTTTGTGTTCTGGAAGAAATCACACTTTTTTTACGACGTTTCCATGAAACATGGATGCATGTCGTTCCCTTTCAAAAAAGTGAACCAAGGGGAGAGGACTCACAGTCATATGTAGCATGTGCACTTCTTTGGAAAGTCATGTGTAGCATGTGCACTTCTTTGGGATAAGTATTCTCACAGGTTTCTAGACTGTAAATCTATGTATTTTGGGGAAAACAACATTTGTTTTGTGCTGATTCTACCAACTATGTCCAGGCTTGTAATGAGCTTGAAAATAGTTGTCAAGTGAGGACTTGTCAAATACACATGTTTCACTTTCTCTTCTCATTGATAACAATCCTGTAGATGTACATACGTTGTAACTTTTTATGATCAGGAGAAATTTACACTGGTTTTGTGACGTTTTCAAGGAATATGTTCACGCAGACCTTGATTCTCCAAAATAGTAAACCAATTGAGGAGGACTGAGAGTCAAATGTTGGAGGTGCACTTCTCAGGGATAAGTATCGTACAGAAGATTCTGTAGTGTTACACTTTGTGTTCAGGGGAAGATCATACTCGTTTTGCGACATTTGCATGTAACATGTTCACGCAGGCCATGATTTTCCAAAAGAGTGAACCAAGTGCGGAGGATTCAGAGTCAAATGTTGGCATTTCATTACTGAGGGATAAGTATCCTAGAGAAGTTCCTAAACGGTAACTTTTGTGTTCAGGCGAAAATCATATTTGTTTTCTGACATTCGAATGGCACATGTTCACACAGGCCATGATTTTCGAAAATAGAGAACCAAGGGCGGAGGACTCAGAGTTAAATGTTGCAAGTGCACTTCTATAGGAGAAGTATCATACAAAAGTTTCTATAATGTAACTCTTTGTGTTCAGGAGGAAATCACACTTGTTTTATGACGTTTCCATGAAACATGTTCATGCATTTCGTTGCCTTCCAAAATAGAGAACCAAGTGAAGGGGACTCACAGTCATATGTAGCATGTGCACTTCTTTGGGAAGTCATGTGAAGCATGTGCACTTCTTTGGGATAAGTATCCTACACAGGTTTCTAGACTGTAAAACTTTGTATTCTGGAGAAAACAACATTTGTTTTGTGCTGAGTGTACCAACTATGTTCAGGCTTGTAATGAGCTTGAAAATAGTGACCAAGTGAGGACGCGTCAAATTCACATGTTTCACTTTCTCTTCTCAGTGATAAGAATCCTGTAGATGTTCATACGTGGTAATTTTTTATGTTCCGGAGAAATTCACACTGGTTTTGTGATGTTTTCAGGGAATATGTTCACGCAGGCTTTGATTCTCCAAAATAGTGAACCAAGTGAGGAGGACTGAGAGTCAAATGTTGGAGGTGCACTTCTCAGGGATAAGTATCCTACAGAAGATTCTATAGTGTTTCACTTTGTGTTCGGGAGAAGATCATACTCGTTTGCGACATTCACATGTAACATATTCAGGCAGGCCATGATTTTCCAAAAGAGTGAACCAAGTGCGGAGGATTCAGAGTCAAATGTTGGCATTTCACTTCTTAGGAATAAGTATCCTAGAGAAATTCCTAAACGGTAACTTTTGTCTTCAGGCGAAAATCATACTTGTTTTCTGACATTCGAATGGCACAAGTTCACACAGGCCATTATTTCACAAAATAGAGACCCAAGGGGGGAGGACTCATAGTTAACTGTTGCAAGTGCACTTCTTCAGGAGAAGTATCGTCCAGAAGTTTCTATATTGTAACTCTTTGTGTTCAGGAGGAAATCACACTTGTTTTAAGACGTTTCCATGAAACATGTTCATGCATGTCTTTCCTTTCGAAAATAGTGAACCAAGTGAGGAGGACTCACAGTCATATGTAGCATGTGCACTTCTTTGGGAAGTCATGTGCAGCATGTGCACTTCTTTGGGATAAGTATCCTACACAGGTTTCTAGACTGTAAAACTTTGTATTCTGGAGAAAACAACATTTGTTCTGTGCTGATTCTACCAACTATGTTCAGGCTTCTAATGAGCTTGAAAATAGTGACCAAGTGAGGACGCGTCCAATTCACATGTTTCACTTTCTCTTCTCAGTGATAAGAATCCTGAAGATGTTCATACGTTGTAACTTTTTATGTTCAGGAGAAATTCACACTGGTTTTGTGACGTTTTCATGGAATATGTTCACGCAGGCATTGATTTTCCAAAATAGTGAACCAAGTGAGGAGGACTGAGAGTCAAATGTTGGAGGTGCCCTTCTCAGGGACAATATACTACAGAAGATTCTGTAGTGTTACACTTTGTGTTCAGGAGAAGATCACACTTGTTTTGCCACATTCTCATGTACATGTTCACGCAGACCAGGAATTTCCAAAATAGTGAAACAAGTGCAGAGGATTCAGAGGCAAATATTGGAATTTCACTTCCTAGTTATAAGTACCCTAGAGAAGTTCGTATACTGTACATTTGTGTTCAGACGATAATGATACCTGTTTTCTGACATTCGAATGGCACATGTTCACACAGGCCATGTTGTACAAAATAGAGAACCAAGGGACGAGGACTCAGAGTTAAATGTTTCAAGTGCACTTCTTTAGGAGAAGTATCATACAGAAGTTTCTATAATGTAACTCTTTGTGTTCAGGAGGAAATCACACTTGTTTGACGACGTGTCCATGAAACATGTTCATGCATGTCGTTCCCTTCAAAAATAGTGAACCAAGTGAAGAGGACTCACAGTCATATGTAGCATGTGCACATCTTTAGGAACTCATGTGCAGCATGTGCACTTCTTTGGGAAATAGTGTCCTACACAGGTTTCTAGACTGTAAAACTTTGTATTCTGAGAAAACAACATTTGTTTTGTGCTGATTCTACCAACTATGTTCAGGCTTGTAATGTGCTTGAAAATAGTGACCAAGTGAGGAAGCGTCAAATTCACATGTTTCACTCTCTCTTCTCAGTGATAAGAATCCTGTAGATTTTCATACATTGGTTGTAACGTTTTATGTTCAGGAGATATTCACACTGGTTTTGTGACGTTTTGATGTAGTAAGTTCACGGAGGCCTTGATTCTCCAAAATAGTGAACCAAGTGAGGAGGACTGAGAGTCAAATGTTGGAGGTGCACTTCTCAGGGATAAGTATCGTACAGAAGATTCTGTAGTGTTACACTTTGTGTTCAGGAGAAGATCATACACGTTTTGTGACATTCGCATGTAACATGTTCAGGCAGGCCATGATTTTCCAAAAGAGTGAACCAAGTGCGGAGGATTAGGAGTCAAATGTTGGCATTTCACTTGTTAGGGATAAGTATCCTAGAGAATTTCCTATATGGTAACTTTTTGGTTCAGGCGAAAATCATACTTGTTTTCTGACATTCGAATGGCACATGTTCACAAAGGCCATGATTTTAGAAAATAGAGAACCAAGGGCAGAGGACTCAGAGTTAAATGTTGCAAGTGCACTTCTTTAGGAGAAGTATCGTACAGAAGTTTCTATATTGTAACTCTTTGTGTTCAAGAGGAAATCACACTTGTTTTATGACGTTTCCATGAAACATGTTCATGCATGTAGTTCCCTTCCAAAATAGTGAACCACGTGAAGGGGACTCACAGTCACATGTAGCATGTGCACTTCTTTGGGAAGTCATGTGCAGCATGTGCACTTCTTCGGGATAAGTATCCTACACAGGTTTCTAGACTGTAATACTTTGTAATCTGGGAAAACAACATTTATTTGTGCTGATTTTACCAACTATGTTCAGGCTTGTAATGTGCTTGAAAATAGTGACCAAGTGAGGACACGTCAAATTCACATGTTTCACTATCTCTTCTCAGCGATAAGAATCCTGTAGATTTTCATACGTTGGTTGTAACTCTTTATGTTCAGGAGAAATTCACACTGGTTTTGTGACGTTTTCATGTAATATGTTCATGCAGGCCTGATTCTCCAAAATAGTGAACCAAGTGAGGAGGACTGAGAGACAAATATTGGAGGTGCATTTCTCAGGGATAAGTATCCTACAGAAGATTCTGTAGGGTTACACTTTGTGTTCAGGAGAAGATGACACTCGTTTTGCGACATTCGCATGTAACATGTTCACGCAGGCCATGATTTTCCAAAAGAGTGAACCAAGTGTGGAGGATTCAGAGTCAAATGTTGGCATTTCACTTCTCAGGGATAAGTATCCTAGAGAAGTTCCTATACGGTAACTTTTGTGTTCAGCGAAAATCATACTTGTTTTCTGACATTCGAATGGCACATGTTCACATAGGCCATGGTTTTACAAAATAGAGAACCAAGAGCAGAGGACTCAGAGTTAAATGTAGCAAGCGCACTTCTTTAGGAGAAGTATCCTACAGAAGTTTGTATATTGTAAATCTTTCTGTTCAAGAGGAAATCACACTTGTTTTATGACATTTCCATGAAACATGTTCATGCATGTCATTCCCTTGCAAAATAGTGAACTACGTGAAGAGGACTCACAGTCACATGTAGCATGTGCACTTCTTGGGAAGTCGTGTGCAGCATGTGCACTTCTTTGAGATAAGAATCCTACACAGGTTTCTAGACTGTAAAACTTTGTATTCTGGAGAACACTTCATTCGTTTTGTGCTGATTCTACCAACTATGTTCAGGCTTGTAATGAGCTTGAAAATAGTGACCAAGTGAGGACGCGTCCAATTCACATGTTTCACTTTCTCTTCTCAGTGATAAGAATCATGTAGATGTTCATACGTTGTAACTTTTTATGTTCAGGAGAAATTCACACTGGTTTTGTGACGTTTTCATGGAATATGTTCACCTAGGTCTTGATTCTCAAAATAGTGAACCAAGTGAGGAGGACTGAGAGTCAAATGTTGGAGGTGCACTTCTCAGGGTTTAGTATCCTATAGAAGATTCTGTAGTGTTACACTTTGTGTTCAGGAGAAGACCATACTCGTTTTGCGACATTGGCATGTAACATGTTCACCCAGGCCATGATTTTCCAAAAGAGTGAACCAAGTGCGGAGGATTAGGAGACAAATGTTGGCATTTTACTTCTTAGGGATAAGTATCCTAGAGAATTTCCTATATGGTAACTTTTTGGTAGAGGCGAAAATCATACTTGTTTTCTGACATTTGAATGGCACATGTTCACACAGGCCATAATTTTAGAAAATAGAGAACCAAGGGCAGAGGACTCAAAGTTAAATGTTGCAAGTGCACTTCTTTAGGAGAAGTATCGTACAGAAGTTTCTATATTGTAACTCTTTGTGTTCAAGAGGAAATCACACTTGTTTTATGACGTTTCCATGAAACATGTTCATGCATGTAGTTCCCTTCCAAAATAGTGAACCACGTGAAGGGGACTCACAGTCACATGTAGCATGTGCACTTCTTTGGGAAGTCATGTGCAGCATGTGCACTTCTTTAGGATAAGTATCCTACACAGGTTTCTAGACTGTAAAACTTTGTATTCTGGACAAAAGAACATTTGTTTTGTGCTGTTTCTACCAATTATGTTCAGGCTTGTAATGAGCTTGAAAATAGTGAACAAGTGAGGACGCGTCAAATTCACATGTTTCACTTTCTCTTCTCAGTGATAAGAATCCTGTAGATTTTCATACGTTGGTTGTAACTTTTTATGTTCAGGAGAAATTCACACTGGTTTTGTGACGTTTTCATGTAATATGTTCATGAAGGACTGATACTCCAAAATAGTGAACCAAGTGAGGAGGACTGAGAGACAAATATTGGAGGTGCACTTCTCAGGGATAAGTATCCTACAGAAGATTCTGTAGGGTTACACTTTGTGTTCAGGAGAAGATCACCCTCGTTTTGCGACATTCGCATGTAACATGTTCACGCAGGCCATGATTTTTCTAAAGAGTGAACCAAGTCCGGAGGATTCAAAGTCAAATGTTGGCATTTCACTTCTTAGAGATAAATATCCTAGATAAGTTCCTATATGGTAACTTTTGTGTTCAGCGAAAATCATACTTGTTTTCTGACATTCGAATGGCACATGTTCACGTAGGCCATGGTTTTACAAAATAGAGAACCAAGAGCGGAGGACTCAGAATTAAATGTTGCAAGTGAACTTCTTTAGGAGAAGTATCGTACAGAAGTTTCTATATTGTACCTCTTTGTGTTCAAGAGGAAATCACACTTGTTTTATGACATTTCCATGAAACATGTTCATGCATGTCGTTCCCTTCCAAAATAGTGAACCACGTGAAGAGGACTCACAGTCACATGTAGCATGTGCACTTCTTTGGGAAGTCATGTGCAGCATGTGCACTTTTTGGGATAAGAATCCTACACAGGATTTTAGACTGTAAAACTTTGTATTCTGGTAAAAACAGCATTTGTTTTGTGCTGATTCTACCAACTATGTTCAGGCTTGTAATGAGCTTGAAAATAGTGAACAACTGAGGACGTGTCCAATTCACATGTTTCACTTTCTCTTCTCAGTGATAATAATCCTGTAGATGTTCATACGTTGGTTGTAACTTTATATGTTCAGGAGAAATTCACACTGGTTTTGTGACGTTTTCATGGAATATGTTCACGCAGGCCTTGATTCTCCAAAATAGTGAACCAAGTGAGGAGGACTGAGAGTCAAATGCTGGAGGTGCACTTCTCAGGGATAAGTATCCTACAGAAGATTCTGTAGTGTTACACTTCGTGTTCAGGAGAAGATCATACTTGTTTTGCGACATTCGCATGTAATATGTTCACCCAGGCCATGATTTTCCAAAAGAGTGAACCAAGTGCGGAGGATTCAGAGTCAAATGTTGGCATTTCAATTCTTAGGGATAAGTATCCTTGGGAAGTTCCTATACGGTAACTTTAGTGTTCAGGCGAAAATCATACTTGTTTTCTGACATTCGAATGGCACATGTTCACACAGGCCATGATTTTAGAAAATAGAGAACCAAGGGCGGAGGACTCAGAGTTAAATGTTGCAGTGCACTTCTTTAGGAGAAGTATCGTACAGAAGTTTCTATATTGTAAGTCTTTGTGTTCAAGAGGAAATCACACTTGTTTTATGACGTTTCCATGAAACATGTTCATGCATGTCGTTCCCTTCCAAAATAGTGAACCACGTGAAGAGCACTCACAGTCACATGTAGCATGTGCACTTCTTTGGGAAGTCATGTGCAGCATGTGCACTTCTTTCGGATAAGTCTCCTACACAGGTTTCTAGACCGTAAAACTTTGTATTCTGGAGAAAACAACATTTGTTTTGTGCTGATTCTACCAACTATGTTCAGGCTTGTAATGAGCTTGAAAATAGTGACCAAGGGAGGATGCGTCACATTCACATTTTTCACTTTCTCTTCCCAGTGATAAGAATCCTGTAGATGTTCATACGTTGTAACTTTTTATGTTCAGGAGAAATTCACACTGGTTTTGTGATGTTTTCAGGGAATATGTTCACGCAGGCCTTGATTCGCCAAAATAGTGAACCAAGTGAGGAGGACTGAGAGTCAAATGTTGGAGGTGCACTTCTCAGGGATAAGTATCCTACAGAAGATTCTGTAGTGTTTCACTTTGTGTTCAGGAGAAGATCATAGTCGTTTTGCTACATTCGCATGTAACATGTTCAGGCAGCCCATGATTTTCCAAATGAGTGAACCAAGTGCGGAGGATTCAGAGTCAAATGTTGGCATTTCACTTCTCAGGGATAAGTATCCTAGAGAAGTTCCTATACGGTAACTTTTGTGTTCAGCGAAAATCATACTTGTTTTCTGACATTCGAATGGCACATGTTCACATAGGCCATGGTTTTACAAAATAGAGAACCAAGAGCGGAGGACTCAGAGTTAAATGTAGCAAGCGCACTTCTTTAGGAGAAGTATCCTACAGAAGTTTCTATATTGTAAATCTTTCTGTTCAAGAGGAAATCACACTTGTTTTATGACATTTCCATGAAACATGTTCATGCATGTCATTCCCTTGCAAAATAGTGAACCACGTGAAGAGGACTCACAGTCACATGTAGCATGTGCACTTCTTGGGAAGTCGTGTGCAGCATGTGCACTTCTTTGAGATAAGAATCCTACACAGGTTTCTAGACTGTAAAACTTTGTATTCTGGAGAACACTTCATTCGTTTTGTGCTGATTCTACCAACTATGTTCAGGCTTGTAATGAGCTTGAAAATAGTGACCAAGTGAGGACGCGTCCAATTCACATGTTTCACTTTCTCTTCTCAGTGATAAGAATCATGTAGATGTTCATACGTTGTAACTTTTTATGTTCAGGAGAAATTCACACTGGTTTTGTGACGTTTTCATGGAATATGTTCACCTAGGTCTTGATTCTCAAAATAGTGAACCAAGTGAGGAGGACTGAGAGTCAAATGTTGGAGGTGCACTTCTCAGGGTTTAGTATCCTATAGAAGATTCTGTAGTGTTACACTTTGTGTTCAGGAGAAGACCATACTCGTTTTGCGACATTGGCATGTAACATGTTCACCCAGGCCATGATTTTCCAAAAGAGTGAACCAAGTGCGGAGGATTAGGAGACAAATGTTGGCATTTTACTTCTTAGGGATAAGTATCCTAGAGAATTTCCTATATGGTAACTTTTTGGTAGAGGCGAAAATCATACTTGTTTTCTGACATTTGAATGGCACATGTTCACACAGGCCATAATTTTAGAAAATAGAGAACCAAGGGCAGAGGACTCAAAGTTAAATGTTGCAAGTGCACTTCTTTAGGAGAAGTATCGTACAGAAGTTTCTATATTGTAACTCTTTGTGTTCAAGAGGAAATCACACTTGTTTTATGACGTTTCCATGAAACATGTTCATGCATGTAGTTCCCTTCCAAAATAGTGAACCACGTGAAGGGGACTCACAGTCACATGTAGCATGTGCACTTCTTTGGGAAGTCATGTGCAGCATGTGCACTTCTTTAGGATAAGTATCCTACACAGGTTTCTAGACTGTAAAACTTTGTATTCTGGACAAAAGAACATTTGTTTTGTGCTGTTTCTACCAATTATGTTCAGGCTTGTAATGAGCTTGAAAATAGTGAACAAGTGAGGACGCGTCAAATTCACATGTTTCACTTTCTCTTCTCAGTGATAAGAATCCTGTAGATTTTTATACGTTGGTTGTAACTTTTTATGTTCAGGAGAAATTCACACTGGTTTTGTGACGTTTTCATGTAATATGTTCATGAAGGACTGATACTCCAAAATAGTGAACCAAGTGAGGAGGACTGAGAGACAAATATTGGAGGTGCACTTCTCAGGGATAAGTATCCTACAGAAGATTCTGTAGGGTTACACTTTGTGTTCAGGAGAAGATCACCCTCGTTTTGCGACATTCGCATGTAACATGTTCACGCAGGCCATGATTTTTCTAAAGAGTGAACCAAGTCCGGAGGATTCAAAGTCAAATGTTGGCATTTCACTTCTTAGAGATAAATATCCTAGATAAGTTCCTATATGGTAACTTTTGTGTTCAGCGAAAATCATACTTGTTTTCTGACATTCGAATGGCACATGTTCACGTAGGCCATGGTTTTACAAAATAGAGAACCAAGAGCGGAGGACTCAGAATTAAATGTTGCAAGTGAACTTCTTTAGGAGAAGTATCGTACAGAAGTTTCTATATTGTACCTCTTTGTGTTCAAGAGGAAATCACACTTGTTTTATGACATTTCCATGAAACATGTTCATGCATGTCGTTCCCTTCCAAAATAGTGAACCACGTGAAGAGGACTCACAGTCACATGTAGCATGTGCACTTCTTTGGGAAGTCATGTGCAGCATGTGCACTTTTTGGGATAAGAATCCTACACAGGATTTTAGACTGTAAAACTTTGTATTCTGGTAAAAACAGCATTTGTTTTGTGCTGATTCTACCAACTATGTTCAGGCTTGTAATGAGCTTGAAAATAGTGAACAACTGAGGACGTGTCCAATTCACATATTTCACTTTCTCTTCTCAGTGATAATAATCCTGTAGATGTTCATACGTTGGTTGTAACTTTATATGTTCAGGAGAAATTCACACTGGTTTTGTGACGTTTTCATGGAATATGTTCACGCTGGCCTTGATTCTCCAAAATAGTGAACCAAGTGAGGAGGACTGAGAGTCAAATGCTGGAGGTGCACTTCTCAGGGATAAGTATCCTACAGAAGATTCTGTAGTGTTACACTTCGTGTTCAGGAGAAGATCATACTTGTTTTGCGACATTCGCATGTAATATGTTCACCCAGGCCATGATTTTCCAAAAGAGTGAACCAAGTGCGGAGGATTCAGAGTCAAATGTTGGCATTTCAATTCTTAGGGATAAGTATCCTTGGGAAGTTCCTATACGGTAACTTTAGTGTTCAGGCGAAAATCATACTTGTTTTCTGACATTCGAATGGCACATGTTCACACAGGCCATGATTTTAGAAAATAGAGAACCAAGGGCGGAGGACTCAGAGTTAAATGTTGCAGTGCACTTCTTTAGGAGAAGTATCGTACAGAAGTTTCTATATTGTAAGTCTTTGTGTTCAAGAGGAAATCACACTTGTTTTATGACGTTTCCATGAAACATGTTCATGCATGTCGTTCCCTTCCAAAATAGTGAACCACGTGAAGAGCACTCACAGTCACATGTAGCATGTGCACTTCTTTGGGAAGTCATGTGCAGCATGTGCACTTCTTTCGGATAAGTCTCCTACACAGGTTTCTAGACCGTAAAACTTTGTATTCTGGAGAAAACAACATTTGTTTTGTGCTGATTCTACCAACTATGTTCAGGCTTGTAATGAGCTTGAAAATAGTGACCAAGGGAGGATGCGTCACATTCACATTTTTCACTTTCTCTTCCCAGTGATAAGAATCCTGTAGATGTTCATACGTGGTAACTTTTTATGTTCAGGAGAAATTCACACTGGTTTTGTGATGTTTTCAGGGAATATGTTCACGCAGGCCTTGATTCGCCAAAATAGTGAACCAAGTGAGGAGGACTGAGAGTCAAATGTTGGAGGTGCACTTCTCAGGGATAAGTATCCTACAGAAGATTCTGTAGTGTTTCACTTTGTGTTCAGGAGAAGATCATAGTCGTTTTGCTACATTCGCATGTAACATGTTCAGGCAGCCCATGATTTTCCAAATGAGTGAACCAAGTGCGGAGGATTCAGAGTCAAATGTTAGCATTTCACTTCATAGGGATAAGTATCCTAGAGAAGTTCCTAAACGGTAACTTTTGTGTTCAGGTGAAAATCATACTTGTTTTCTGACATTCGTATGGCACATGTTCACACAGGCCATGATTTAAAAAATAGAGAACAAGGGGGGAGGACTCCGAGTTAATTGTTGCAAGTGCACTTCTTTAGGAGAAGTATCATCCAGAAGTTTCCATATTGTAAATCTTTGTGTTCAGGAGGAAATCACACTTGTTTTACGAAGTATCCATGAAACTTGTTCATGTGTGTCGTTCCCTTCCGAAATTGTGAACCAAGTGAAGAGGACTCACAGTCATATGTAGCATGTGCACTCCTTTGGGAAGTCATGTGCAGCACGTGCACTTCTTTGGGACAAATATCCTGCAGAGGTTTGTAGACTGTAAAACTTTGTATTCTGGAAAAAACAACATTTGTTTTGTGCTGAGCCTACCAACTATGTTCAGGCTTGTAATGAGCTTGAAAATAGTGACCAAGTGAGGACGTGTCAAATTCACATGTTTCATTTTCTCTTCTCAGTGATAAGAATCCTGTACATGTTCATACGTTGTAACTATTTATCTTGCGGAGAAATTCACACTGGTTTTGTGAGGTTTACATGGAATATGTTCACACAGGCCTTGATTTTCCAAAATAGTGAACCAAGTGAGGAGGACTGAGAGTCAAATGTTGAAGGTGCACTTCTCAGGGATAAGTATCCTACAGAAGATTCTGTAGTGTTACGCTTTGTGTTCAGGAGAAGATCATCCTCGTTTTTAGAAATTCGCACATAACATGTTCACGCAGGCCATGAATTTCTAAAAGAGTGAACCAAGTGCGGAGGATTCCGATTCAATGTTGGCATTTCACTTCTTAGGGAAAAGTATCCTAGAGAAGTTCCTAAACTGTAACTTTTGTGTTCAGGCGAAAATCATACTTGTTTTCTGACATTGGAATGGCACATGTTCACACAGGCCATGATTTCACAAAATAGAGAACCAAGTGCGGAGGACTCAGAGTTAAATGTTGCAAGTGCGCTTCTTTAGGAGAAGTATCGTACAGAAGTTTCAATATTGCAACTCTTTGTGTTCAGGAGGAAATCACATGTGTATTACGACGTTTCCATGAAACATGTTCATGCATGTCGTTCCCTTCGAAAATAGTGAACCAAGTGAAGAGGACTCACAGTCATATGTAGCATGTGCAATTCTTTGGGAAGTCATGTGCAGCATGTGCACTTCTTTCGGATAAGTATCCTACACAGGTTTCTAGACGGTAAAACTTTGCATTCTGGAAAAAACAACATTTGTTTTGTGCTGATTCTAACAACTATGTTCAGGCTTGTAATGAGCTTGAAAATAGTGACCAAGTGAGGACGCATCAAATTCACATGTTTCTCTTTCTCTTCTTAGTGATAAGAATCCTGTAGATGTTCATACGTTTAATATTTTATGTTCCGGAGAAATTCACACTGGTTTTGAGATGTTTTCATGGAATATGTTCACAGCGGCCTTGATTTTCCAAAATAGTGAACCAAGTGAGGAGGACTGAGAGTCAAATGTTGGAGGTGCACTTCTCAGGGATAAGTATCCTACAGAAGATTCTGTAGTGTTACGCTTTGTGTTCAGGAGAAGATCATCCTCGTTTTGAGACATTCACACATGACATGTTCACGCAGGCCATGATTTTCCAAAAGAGTGAACCAAGTGCGGAGGATTCAGAGTCAAATGTTGGCATTTCACTTCTTAGGGATAAGTATCCTAGAGAAGTTCCTAAACTGTAATTTTTGTGTTCAGGCGAAAATCATACTTGTTTTCTGACATTGGAATGGCACATGTTCACACAGGCCATGATTTCACAAAATAGAGAACCAAGTGCGGAGGACTCAGAGTTAAATGTTGCAAGTGCGCTTCTTTAGGAGAAGTATTGTACAGAAGTTTCTAAATTGTAACTCTTTGTGTTCAGGAGGAAAACACACTTGTTTTACGACGTTTCCATTAAACATGTTCATGCATGTCGTTCCCTTCGAAAATAGTGAACCAAGTGAAGAGGACTCACAGTCATTTGTAGCATGTGAACTTCTTTGGGAAGTCATGTGCAGAATGTGCACTTCCTTCGGATTAGTATCCTACACAGGATTCTAGACTGTAAAACTTTGTATTCTGGAGAAAACAACATTTTTTTGTGCTGAATCTACCAACAATGTTCTGGCTTGTAATGAGCTTGAAAATAGTGACCAAGTGAGGATGCGTCAACTTCACATATTTAACTTTCTCTTCTCTGTGATGAGAATCCTGTAGATGTTCATATGTTGGTTGTTACTTTTTGTGTTCAGGAGAAATTCACACTGGTTTTGTGACGTTTTCATGTAGTATGTTCACGCAGGCCTTGATTCTCCAAAATAGGGAACCAATTGAGGAGGACTGAGAGTCAAATATTGGAGGTGCACTTCTCAGGGATAAGTATCCTACAGAAGATTCTGTAGGGTTACACTTTGTGTTCAGGGGAAGATCATACTCGTTTTGCGACATTCGCATTTACATGTTCAACCAGGCCATGATTTTTCAAAAGAGTGAACCAAGTGTGGAGGATTCAGAGTCAAATATTGGCATTTCACTTCTTAGGGATAAATATCCTAGAGAAGTTCCTATACGGTAACTTTTGTGTACAGCGAAAATCATACTTGTTTCTGACATGCGAATGGCACAGGTTCACACAGGCCATGGTTTTACAAAATAGAGAACCAAGGGCGGAGGACTCAGATTTAAATGTTGCAAATGCACTTCTTTAGGAGAAGTATCGTACCGAAGTTCCTGTATTGGAACTCTTTGTGTTCAGGAGGAAATCACACTTGTTTTATGACGTTTCCATGAAACATGTTCATGCATGTCGTTCCCTTCGAAAAGAGTGAGCCAAGTGAAGAGGACTCACAGTCATATGTAGCATGTGCACTTCTTTGGGAAGTCATGTGCAGCATGTGCACTTCTTTCGGATAAGTATCCTACACAGGTTTCTAGACTGTAACACTTTGTATTCTGGAGAAAACAACATTTGCTTTGTTCTGATTCTACCAACTATGTTCAGGCTTGTAATGAGCTTGAAAATAGTGACCAAGTGAGGGCGCGTCAAATTCACATGTTTCACTTTCTGTTCTCAGTGATAAGAAACCTGTAGATGTTCATACTTTGTAATTTTTTATGTTCCGGAGAAATACACACTGGTTTTGTGACGTTTTCATGGAATATGTTCACGCAGGCCTTGATTTTCCAAAAGAGTGAACCAAGTGAGGAGGACTGAGAGTCAAATGTTGGAGGTGCACTTCTCAGGGATAAGTATCCTACAAAAAAATCTGTAGTGTTACATTTTGTATTCAGGAGAAGATCATCCTCATTTTGAGACATTCACACATGACATGTTCACGCAGGCCATGATTGTCCAAAAGAGTGAACCAAGGCCGGAGGATTCAGAGTCAAATGTTGGCATTTCACTTCTTAGGGATACATATCCTAGAGAAGTTCCTAAACTGTAACTTTTGTGTTCAGGCAAAAATCATACTTGTTTTCTGACATGTGAAAGGCACATGTTCACACAGGCCATGATTTCACAAAATAGAGAACCAAGTGCGGAGGACTCAGAGTTAAATGTTGCAAGTGCGCTTCTTTAGGAGAAGTATCGTACAGAAGTTTCTATATTGTAACTCTTTGTGTTCAGGAGGAAATCACACTTGTTTTACGACGTTTCCATGAAACATGTTCATGCATATTGTTCCCTTCGAATACAGTGAAACAAGTGAAGAGGACTCACAGTCATATGTAGCATGTGCACTCCTTTGGGAAGTCATGTGCAGCATGTGCACTTCTTTTGGATAAGTATCCTACACAGGTTTCTAGACTGTATAACTTTGTATTCTGGAGAAAACAACATTTGTTTTGTGCTGGTTCTACCAACTATGTTCAGGCTTGTAATGAGCTTGAAAATAGTGACCAAGTGAGGACGCGTCCAATTCTCATGTTTCACTTTCTCTTCTCAGGGAAAAGAATCCTGTAGATGTTCATACGTTGTACCTTTTTATGTTCCGGAGAAATTCACACTGGTTTTGTGACGTTTTCATGGAATATGTTCACGCAGGCCTTGATTTTCCAAATCAGTGAACCAAATGAGGAGGATTCAGAGTGAAATGTTGGCATTTCACTTCTTAGGGATAAGTATCCTAGAGATGTTCCTATACGGTAACTTTTGTCCTCAGGCGAAAATCATACTTGTTTTCTGACATGTGAATGGCACATGTTCACACAGGCCATGATTTCACAAAATAGAGAAACAAGTGCGGAGGACTCAGAGTTAAATGTTGCAAGTGCGCTTCTTTTGGAGAAGTATCATACAGAAGTTTCTATATTGTAACTCTTTGTGTTCAGGAGGAAAACACACATGTTTTACGACGTTTCCATTAAACATGTTCATGCGTGTCGTTCCCTTCGAAAATAGTGAACCAACTGAAGAGGACTCACTGTCATATATAGCATGTGCACTTCTTTGGGAAGTCAGGTGTAGCATGTGCACTTCTTTCGGATAAGTATCGTACACTGGTTTCTAGACTGTAACACTTTGTATTCTTTAGAAAACAACATTTGTTTTGTGCTGATTCTACCAACTATGTTCAGGCTTGTAATGAGATTGAAAATAGTGACCAAGTAAGGACGCGTCAAATTCACATGATTCACTTTCTCTTCTCAGTGATAAGAATCCTGTAGATGTACATACGTTGTAACTTTTTATGTTGCGGAGAAATTCGCACTGGTATTGTGACGTTTTCATGGAATATGTTCAGTCACGCCTTGATTTTCCAAATTAGTGAACCAATTGAGGAGGACTGAGATTCAAATATTGGAGGGTCACTTCTCAGGGAAAACTATCCTACAGAAGATTCTGTAGTGTTATGCTTTGTGTTCAGGAGAAGATCATCCTCGTTTTGCGACATTCGCACATAACATGTTCACGCAGGCCATGATTTTCCGAAAGAGTGAACCAAGTGCGGAGGATTCAGAGTTAAATGTTGGAATTTTACTTCTTATGGATAACTATCCTAGAGAAGTTCCTAAACTGTAACTTTTGTGTTCAGGTGTAAACAATACTTGTTTTCTGACATGTGAATGGCACATGTTCACACAGGCCATGATTTCACAAAATAGAGAACCAAGTGCGGAGGACTCAGAGTTAAATGTTGCAAGTGCGCTTCTTTAGGGGAAGTAACGTACAGAAGTTTCTATATTGTAACTCTTTGTGTTCAAGAGGAAATGACACTTGTTTTACGACGTTTCCATGAAACATGTTCATGCATGTCGTTCCCTTCGAAAATAGTCAACCAAGTGAAGAGGACTCACAGTCATATGTAGCATGTGCACATCTTTGGGAAGTCATGTGCAGCATGTGCACTTCTTTTGGATAAGTATCCTACACAGGTTTCTAGACTGTAAAACTTTGTATTCTGGAGAAAACAACATTTGTTTTTGTGCTGAATGTACCAACAATGTTCAGCCTTGTTATAGAGCTTGAAAATAGTGACCTAGTGAGGACGTGTCAAATTCACATGTTTCACTTTCTCTTCTCAGCTATAAGAATCCTGTAGATATTCATACGTTGTAACTTTTTATGTTGCGTTGAAATTCACACTGGTTTTGTGACGTTTTCATGGAATATGTTCACGCAGGCCTTGATTCTCCAAAATAGTGAAACAAGTGAGGAGGACTGAGAGTCAAATGTTGGAGGTGCACTTCTCAGGGATAAGTACCCTACAGAAGATTCTGTAGTGTTACTCTTTGTGTTCAGGAGAAGATCATCCTCGTTTTGCGACATTCGCACATAACATGTTCACGCAGGCCATGATTTTCGAAAAGAGTGAACCAAGTGCGGAGGATTCAGAGTCAAATGTTGGCATTTCACTTCTTAGGGATAAATATACTAGAGAAGTTCCTATATGGTAACTTTTGTTTAAAGCAAAAATCATACTTGTTTCTGACATTCAAATGGCACATGTTCACACAGGCCATGGATTTACAAAATAGAGAACCAAGTGCGGAGGACTCAGAGTTAAATGTTGCAAGTGCACTTCTTTAGGAGAAGTATGCACTTCTTTGGGAAATCATGTGCAGCATGTGCACTTCTTTCGGATAAGTATCCTTCACAGGTTTCTACAATGTAAAACATTATATTCTGGAGAAAACAACATTTGTATTGTGCTGATACTACCAACTATGTTCAGCCTTGTAATGAGCTTGAAAATAGTGACCAAGTGAGGACGCATCAAATTCACACGTTTCACTTTCTCTTCTCAGAGATAAGAATCCTGGAGATATTCATACGTTGGTTGTAACTTTTTATGTTTAGGAGAAATTCACACTGGTTTTGTGAAGTTTTAATGTAATAAGTTCACGCAGGCCTTGATTCTCCAAAATAGTGAACCAAGTGAGGAGCACTGAGAGTCAAATGTTGAAGGTGCACTCCTCATTGATAAGTATCCTACAGAAGTTTCTTTAGTGTTACACTTTGTGTTCAGGAGAAGATCATCCTCGTTTTGCGACATTCGCATGTAACATGTTCAGGCAGGCCATGATTTTCCAAAAGAGTGAACCAAGTGCGTAGGATTCAGAGTCAAATGTTGGCATTTCACTTCTTAGGGATAAGTATTCTAGAGAAGTTCCTATACGGTAACTTTTGTGTTCAGGCGAAAATCATACTTATTTTCTGATATTCGAATGGCACATGTTCACACAGGCCATGGTTTTACAAAATAGAGAACCAAGTGCGGAGGACTCAGAGTTAAATGTTGCAAGTGCACTTCTTTAGGAGATGTATCATACAGAAGTTTCTATATTGGAAATCTTTGGTTTCAGAAGGAAATCACACTTGTTTTACGACGTTTTCATAAAACATGTTCATGCATGTCATTCCCTTCCAAAATAGTGAACCAAGTGAAGAGGACTCACAGTCATATGTAGCATGTGCACTTCTTTGAGATAAATATCCTACTCAGGTTTCTAGACTTTAAACATTGTATTCGGGAGAAAACATCATTTGTTTTCTGCTGATTCTACCAACTATGTTCAGGCTTCTAATGAGCTTGAAAATAGTGACCAAGGGAGGACGCGTCAAATTCACATGTTTCACTTTCTATTCTCAGTGCTAAGAATCCTGTAGATGTTCATATGTTGTAACTTTTGATGTTCAAGAGAAATTCACACTGGTTTTGTGACGTTTCCATGGAATATGTTCACGCAGGCCTTGGTTCTCCAAAAGAGTGAACCAAGTGAGGAGGACTGAGAGTCACATGTTGGAGGTGCACTTCTCAGGGATAAGTATCCTACAGAAGATTCTGCAGTTTTACACTTTGTGTTCAGGAGAAGATCATACTCGTTTTGCGACATTCGCATTTAACATGTTCACCCAGGCCCTGATTTTCCAAAAGAGTGAAGAGAGTGCAGAGGATTCAGAGTCAAATGTTGACATTTCACTTCTTATGGATACGTATCCTAGAGAAGTTCCTACACGGTAACTTTGGTGTTCAGGCAAAAATCATTCTTGTTTTCTGACATTCAAATGGCACAGGTTCACACAGGCCATGGTTTTACAAAATAGAGAACCAAGTGCGGAGGACTCAGATTTAAATGTGGCAAGTGCACTTCTTTGGGAGAAGTATTGTACAGAAGTTTCTATATTGTAAGTCTTTGTGTTCAAGAGGAAATCACACTTGTTTTACGACGTTTCCATGAAACATGTTCATGCCTGTCGTTCCCTTCCAAAATAGTGAACCAAGTGAAGAGGACTCACAGTCATATGTAGCATGTGCACTTCTTTGGGAAGTCATGTACAGCATGTGCACTTCTTTCGGATAAGTATCCTACACAGGTTTCTAGACTGTAACACTATGCATTTTGGAGAACACAACATTTGTTTTGTACTGATTCTACCAGCTATGTTCAGGCTTGTAATGAGCTTGAAAATAGTGACTAAGTGAGGACTCGTCAAATTCACATGTTTCACTTTCTCTGCTCAGTGATAAGAATCCTGTAGATGTTCATACGTTGTAAATTTTTATGTTCCGGAGAAATTCACACTGGTTTTGTGGCGTTTTCATGGAATATATTCCCGAAAGCCTTGATTTTCCAAAAGAGTGAACCAAGTGAGGAGGACTGAGAGTCAAATGCTGGAGGTGCACTTGTCAGGGATAAGTATCCTACAGAAAATTCTGTCGTGTTTCGCTTTGTCTTCAGGAAAAGATCTTCCTCTTCTTGCGACATACGCACATAACATGTTCACGCAGGCCATGATTTTCCAAAAGAGTGGAGCAGTGCGGAGGATTCAGAGTCAAATGTTGGCATTTCACTTCTTAGGGATATGTATCCTAGAGAAGTTCCTAAACTGTAACTTTTGTGTTCAGGCGAAATCATACTTGTTTTCTGACATTGGAATGGCACATGTTCACACAGGCCATGATTTCACAAAATAGAGAACCAAGTGCGGAGGACTCAGAGTTAAATGTTGCAAGTGCACTTCTTTAGGAGAAGTATCTTACAGAAGTTTCTATATTGTAACTCTTTGTGTTAAGGAGGAAATCACACTTGTTTTACGATGTTTCCATGAAACATGTTCATGCATGTCGTTCCCTTCGAAAATAGTGAACCAAGTGAAGAGGACTCACAGTCATATGTAGCATGTGCACTTCTTTGGGAAGTCATGTGCAGCATGTGCACTTCTTTCGGATAAGTATCCTACACAGGTTTCTAGACTGTAACACTTTGTATTCTGGAGAAAACAACATTTGCTTTGTGCTGATTCTACCAACTATGTTCAGGCTTGTAATGAGCTTGAAAATAGTGACCAAGTGAAGGCGCGTCAAATTCACATGTTTCACTTTCTCTTCTCAGTGATAAGAAAACTGTAGATGTTCATACTTTGTAATTTTTTATGTGCCGGAGAAATTCACACTGGTTTTGTGACGTTTTGATGGAATATGTTCACGCAGGCCTTGATTTTCCAAAAGAGAGAACCAAGTGAGGAGGACTGAGAGTCAAATATTGGAGGTGTAATTCTCAGGGATAAGTATCCTACAGAAGATTCTGTAGTGTTACGCTTTGTTTTCAGGAGAAGATCATCCTCGTTTTGAGACATTCACACATGACATGTTCTCGCAGGCCATGATTTTCCAAAAGAGTGAACCAAGTATGGAGGATTCAGAGTCAAATGTTGGCATTTCACTTCTTAGGGAGAAGTATCCTACAGAAGTTCCTAAACTGTAACGTTTGTGTTCAGGCGAAAATCATACTTGTGTTCTGACATGTGAATGGTACACGTTCACACAGGCCATGATTTCACAAAATAGAGAACCAAGTGCGGAGGACTCAGAGTTAAATGTTGCAAGTGCGCTTCTTTTGTAGAAGTATCGTACAGAAGTTTCTATATTGTAAATCTTTGTGTTCAGGAGGAAATCACACTTGTTTTACGACATTTACATGAAACATGTTCATGCATGTCGTTCCCTTCGAAAACAGTGAACCAAGTGAAGGGGACTCACAGTCATATGTAGCATGTGCACTTCTTTGGAAAGTCATGTGCAGCATGTGCACTTGTTTTGGATAAGTACCCTACACAGGTTTCTAGACTGTAACACTTTGTATTCTTTAGAAAACAACATTTGTTTTGTGCTGATTCTACCAACTATGTTCAGGCTTGTAATGAGCTTGAAAATAGTGACCAAGTGAAGACGCGTCAAATTCACATGTTTTACTTTCTCCTCTCAGTGATAAGAATCCTGTAGATGTTCATACGTTGTAACTTTTTATGTTCCAGAGAAATTCACACTGGTTTTGTGACGTTTTCATGGAGTATGTTCACGCAGGCCTTGATTTTCCAAATGAGTGAGGAGGACTGAGAGTCAAATGTTGAAGGTGCACTTCTCAGGGATAAGTATCCTACAGAAGATTCTGTAGTGTTACGCTTTGTGTACATGAGAATGTCATCCTCCTTTTGCGACATTCGCACATAACAACTTCACGCAGGCCATGATTTTCCAAAAGAGTGAACCAAGGCCAGAGGATACAGAGTCAAATGTTTGCATTTCACTTCTTAGGGAGAAGTATCCTAGAGAAGTCCTAAACTGTAACTTTTGTGTTCAGGCGAAAATCATACTTGTCTTCTGACATTGGAATGGCACATGTTCAAACAGGCCATGATTTCACAAAATAGAGAACCAAGTGCGGAGGACTCAGAGTTAAATGTTGCAAGTGCGCTTCTTTAGGAGAAGTATCGTACAGAAGTTTCAATATTGTAACTCTTTGTGTTCAGGAGGAAATCACACTTGTTTTACGACGTTTCCATGAAACATGTTCATGCATGTCGTTCCCTTCGAAAATAGTGAACCAAGTGAACAGGACTCACAGTCATTTGTAGCATGTGCACTTCTTTGGGAAGTCATGTGCAGCATGTGCACTTCTTTCGGGTAAGTATCCTACACAGGTTTCTAGACTGTAACACTTTGTATTCTGGAAAAAACAACATTTGTTTTGTGCTGATTCTACCAACTATGTTCAGGCTTGTAATGAGCTTGAAAATAGTGACCAAGTGAGGACACATCATATTCACATGTTTCTCTTTCTCTTCTTAGTGATAAGAATCCTGTAGATGTTCATACGTTTAACATTTTATGTTCTGGAGAAATTCACACTGGTTTTGAGACATTTTCCTGGAATATGTTCACAGTGGCCTTGATTTTCCAAAAGAGTGAACCAAGTGAGGAGGACTGAGAGTCATATGTTGGAGGTGCACTTCTCAGGGATAAGTATCCTACAGAAAATTCTGTAGTGTTACGCTTTGTGTTCAGGAGACGATCATCCTCGTTTTGCAACATTCACACATGACATGTTCACTCAGGCCATGATTTTCCAAAAGAGTGAACCAAGTGTGCAGGATTCAGAGTCAAATTTTGGCATTTCACTTCTTAGGGATAAGTATCCTAGAGAAGTTCCTAAACTGTAACTTTTGTGTTTAGGCGAAAATCATACTTGTGTTCTGCCATGTGAATGGCACACGCTCACACAGGCCATGATTTCACAAAATAGAGAACAAAGTGCGGAGGACTCAGAGTTAAATGTGGCAAATGCGCTTCTTTAGGAGAAGTATCGTATAGAAGTTTCTATATTGTATCTCTTTGTGTTCAGGAGGAAATCACACTTGTTTTATGACGTTTCCATGAAACATGTTCATGCATGTCGTTCCCTTCGAAAATAGTGAACCAAGTATAGAGCACTCACATTCATATTTAGCATGTGCACTTCTCCGGGAAGTCATGTGTAGCATGTGCACTTCTTTCGGATAAGTATCCTACACAGGTTTTTAGACTGTAACACTTTGCATTCTGGAGAAAACAACATTTGCTTTGTGCTGATTCTACCAACTATGTTCAGGCTTGTAATGAGCTTGAAAATAGTGACCAAGTGAGGACGCGTCCAATTCACATGTTTCACTTTCTCTTCTCAGTGATAAGAAACCTGTAGATGTTCATACTTTGTAACTTTTTATGTTCCGGAGAAATTCACACTGGTTTTGTAACGTTTTCATGGAATATGTTCACGCAGGCCTTGATTTTCCAAAAGAGTGAACCAAGTGAGGAGGACTGAGAGTCAAATGTTGGAGGTGCACTTCTCAGGGATAAGTATCCTAGAGAAGATTCTGTAGTGTTACACTTTGTTTTCAGGAGAAGTTCATCCTCGTTTTGAGACATTCACATATGACATGTTCACTCAGGCCATGATTTTCCAAAAGAGTGAACCAAGGGCGGAGGATTCAGAGTCAAATGTTGGCATTTCACTTCTTAGGGATACGTATCCTAGAGAAGTTCCTAAACTGTAACTTTTCTGTTCAGGCGAAAAACATCCTTGTGTTCTGACATGTGAATGGCACACGTTCACACAGGCCATGATTTCACAAAATAGAGAACCACGTGCGGAGGACTCAGAGTTAAATGTTGCAAGTGCGATCTTTTGGAGAAGTATCATACAGAAGTTTCTATATTGTAACTCTTTGTGTTCAGGAGGAAATCACACTTGTTTTACGACATTTCCATGAAACATGTTCATGCATGTCGTTCCCTTCGAAAATAGTGAGCCAAGTGAAGAGGACTCACAGTCATATGTAGCATGTGCACTTCTTTTGGAAGTCATGTGCAACATGTGCACTTCTTTAGGATAAGTATCCTACACAGGTTTCTAGACTGTAACACTTTGTATTCTGGAGAAAACAACATTTATTTTGTGCTGATTCTACCAACTATGTTCAGGCTTGTAATGAGCTTGTAAATACCGATCAAGTGAGGACGCGTGAAATTCACATGTTTCACTTTCTCTGCTCAGTAGATAAGAATCCTGTAGGTGTTCATACGTTGTAACTTTGTATGTTCAGGAGAAATTCAGCACTGGTTTTGTGAAGTTTTCATGGAATATTTTCACGCAGGCCTTGATTTTCCAAAAGAGTGAACCATGTGAGGAGGAGTGAGAGTCGAATGTTGGAGGTGCACTTCTCAGGGATAAGTATCCTACAGAAGATTCTGTAGTGTTACGCTTTGTGTTTAGGAGAAGATCATCCTCGTTTTGCGACATTCGACATAACATGTTCACGCAGGCCATGATTTTCCAAAAGAGTGAACCAAGTGCGGAGCATTCAGAGTCAAATGTTGGCATTTCACTTCTTAGGGAAAAGTATCCTAGAGAAGTTACTAAACTGTAACTTTGTGTTCAGGCGAAAATCATACTTGTTTTCTGACATGGGAATGGCACATGTTCACACAGGCCATGATTTCACAAAATAGAGAACCAAGTGCGGAGGACTCAGAGTTAAATGTTGCAAGTGCGCTTCTTTAGGAGAAGTATCGTACAGAAGTTTCTATATTGTAACTCTTTGTGTTCAGGAGGAAATCACACTTGTTTTACGACTTTCCATGAAACATGTTCATGCATGTTGTTCCTTCGAAAATAGTGAACCAAGTGAAGAGGACTCACAGTCATATGTAGCATGTGCACTTCTTTGGGAAGTCATGTGCAGCATGTGCACTTCTTTCGGATAAGTATCCTACATAGGTTTCTAGACTGTAAAACTTTCTATTCTGGAGAAAACAACATTACTTTTGTGCTGATTCTACTAACTATGTTCAGGCTTGTAATGAGTATGTAAATAGCGACCAAGTGAGGACACGTGAAATTCACATGTTTCACTTTCTCTGCTCAGTGATAAGAATCTGTAGATGTTCATACGTTGTAACTTTTTATGTTCAGGAGAAATTCACCCTGGTTTTGTGACGTTTTCATGGAATATGTTCAGGCAGGCATTGATTTTCCAAAAGAGTGAACCAAGTGAGGAGGACTGAGAGTCAAATGTTGGAGGTGCACTTCTCAGGGATAAGTATCCTACAGAAGATTCTGTAGTGTTACGCTTTGTTTTCAGGAGAAGTTCATCCTCGTTTTGAGACATTCACACATGACATGTTCACGCAGACCATGATTTTCCAAAAGAGTGAACCAAGGGCGGAGGATTCAGAGTCAAATGTTGGCATTTCTCTTCTTAGGGATACGTATCCTAGAGAATTTCCTAAACTGTAACTTTTGTGTTCAGGCGAAAACCATACTTGTTTTCTGACATGGGAATGGCACAGGTTCACACAGGCCATGATTTCACAAAATAGAGAACCAATTGCGGAGGACTCAGAGTTAAATGTTGCAAGTGCGCTTCTTTAGGAGAAGTATCGTACAGAAGTTTCTATATTGTAACTCTTTGTGTTCAGGAGGAAATCACACTTGTTTTACGACGTTTCCATGAAACATGTTCATGCATGTCGTTCCATTTGAAAACAGTGAACCAAGTGAAGAGGACTCACAGTCATATGTAGCATGTGCACTTCTCTGGGAAGTCATGTGCAGCATGGGCACTTCTTTCGGATAAATATCCTAAACAGGTTTCTAGACTGTAAAACTTTATGTTCTGGAGAAAACAAAATTAGTTTTGTGCTGATTCTACCAACTATGTTCAGGCTTGTAATGAGCTTGAAATAGTGACCAAGTGAAGATGCGTCCAATTCACATGTTTCACTTTCTCTTCTCAGTGATAAGAACAATGTAGATGTTCATAAGTTGTAACTTTTTATGTTCCAGAGAAATTCACACTGGTTTTGAGACGTTTTCATGGAATATGTTCACGCAGGCCTTGATTTTCCAAAACAGTGAACCAAGTGAGAAGGACTGAGAGTCAAATGTTAGAGGTGCCCTGCTCAGGGATAAGTATCCTACAGAAGATTCTGTAGTGTTACTCTTTGTGTTCAGGAGAATATCAACCTCGTTTTGAGACATTAGCACATAACATGTTCACGCAGGCCATGATTTTCCAAAAGACTGAACCAATTGCGGAGCATTCAGAGTCAAATGTTGGCATTTCACTTCTTAGTGATAAGTATCCTAGAGAAGTTCCTAAACTGTAACTTTTGTGTTCAGGCGAAAATCATACTTGTTTTCTGACATGTGAATGGCACATGTTCACACAGGCCATGATTTCACAAAATAGAGAACCAAGTGCAGAGGAATCAGAGTTAAATGTTGCAAGTGCGCTTCTTTAGGAGAAGTATCTTACAGAAGTTTCTATATTGTAACTCTTTGTGTTCAGGAGGAAATCACACTTTTTTTACGACGTTTCCATGAAACATGTTCATGCATGTCGTTCCATTTGAAAACAGTGAACCAAGTGAAGAGGACTCACAGTCATATGTAGCATGTGCACTTCTCTGGGAAGTCATGTGCAGCATGGGCACTTCTTTCGGATAAATATCCTAAACAGGTTTCTAGACTGTAAAACTTTATGTTCTGGAGAAAACAAAATTAGTTTTGTGCTGATTCTACCAACTATGTTCAGGCTTGTAATGAGCTTGAAATAGTGACCAAGTGAGGATGCGTCCAATTCACATGTTTCACTTTCTCTTCTCAGTGATAAGAATAATGTAGATGTTCATACGTTGTAACTTTTTATGTTGCGGAGAAATTCACACTGGTTTTGTGACGTTTTCATGGAATATGTTCACGCAGGCCTTGATTTTCCAAAAGAGTGAACCAAGTGAGGAGGACTGAGAGTCCAATGTTGGAGTTGCACTTCTCAGGGATAAGTATCCTACAGAAGATTCTGTAGTGTTTCGCTTTGTCTTCAGGAGAAGATAATCCTCGTTTTGTGACATTTGCACATAACATGTTCATGCAGGCCATGAATTTCCAAAAGAGTGAACCAAGTGCGGAGGATTCCGATTCAAATGTTGGCATTTCACTTCTTAGGGAAAAGTATCCTAGAGAAGTTCCTAAACTGTAACTTTTGTGTTCAGGCGAAAATCATACTTGTTTTCTGACATTGGAATGGCACATGTTCACACAGGCCATGATTTCACTAAATAGAGAACCAAGTGCGGAGGACTCAGAGTTAAATGTTGCAAGTGCGCTTCTTCAGAAGTATCGTACAGAAGTTTCAATATTGTAACTCTTTGTGTTCAGGAGGAAATCACACGTGTATTACGACGTTTCCATGAAACATGTTCATGCATGTCGTTCCCTTCGAAAATTGTGAACCAAGTGAACAGGACTCACAGTCATATGTAGCATGTGCACTTCTTTGGGAAGTCATGTGCAGCATGTGCACCTCTTTCGGGTAAGTATCCTACACAGGTTTCTAGACTGTAACACTTTGTATTCTGGAAAAAACAACATTTGTTTTGTGCTGATTCTACCAACTATGTTCAGGCTTGTAATGAGCTTGAAATAGTGACCAAGTGAAGATGCGTCCAATTCACATGTTTCACTTTCTCTTCTCAGTGATAAGAATAATGTAGATGTTCATACGTTGTAACTTTTTATGTTGCGGAGAAATTCACACTGGTTTTGTGACGTTTTCATGGAATATGTTCACGCAGGCCTTGATTTTCCAAAACAGTGAACCAAGTGAGAAGGACTGAGAGTCAAATGTTAGAGGTGCCCTGCTCAGGGATAAGTATCCTACAGAAGATTCTGTAGTGTTACGCTTTGTGTTCAGGAGAATATCATCCTCGTTTTGAGACATTCGCACAAAACATGTTCACGCAGGCCATGATTTTCCAAAAGAGTGAACCAAGTGCGGAGCATTCAGAGTCAAATGTTGGCATTTCACTTCTTAGGGATAAGTATCCTAGAGAAGTTCCTAAACTGTAACTTTTGTGTTCAGGCGAAAATCATACTTGTTTTCTGACATGGGAATGGCACATGTTCACACAGGCCATGATTTCACAAAATAGAGAACCAAGTGCGGAGGACTCAGAGTTAAATGTTGCAAGTGCGCTTCTTTAGGAGAAGTATCTTACAGAAGTTTCTATATTGTAACTCTTTGTGTTCAGGAGGAAATCACACTTGTTTTACGACGTTTCCATGAAACATGTTCATGCATGTCGTTCCCTTCGAAAACAGTGAACCAAGTGAAGAGGACTCACAGTCATATGTAGCATGTGCACTTCTTTGGGAAGTCATGTGCAGCATGTGCACTTCTTTCGGATAAGTATCCTACACAGGTTTCTAGACTGTAACACTTTGTATTCTGGAGAAAACAACATTTGTTTTGTGCTGATTCTACCAACTATGTTCAGGCTTGTAATGAGCTTGAAATAGTGACCAAGTGAGGACGCGTCAATTCACATGTTTCACTTTCTCTTCTCAGTGATAAGAATCCTGTAGATGTTCATACGTTGTAACTTTTTATGTTCCGAGAAATTCACACTGGTTTTGAGACGTTTTCATGGAATATGTTCACGCAGGCCTTGATTTTCCAAAAGAGTGAACCAAGTGAGGAGGACTGAGAGTCAAATGTTGAGGTGCACTTCTCAGGGATAAGTATCCTACAGAAGATTCTGTAGTGTTAAGCTTTGTGTTCAGGAGAAGATCATCCTCGTTTTGAGACATTCACACATGACATGTTCACGCAGGCCATGATTTTCCAAAAGAGTGAACCATGTGCGGAGGATTCCGATTCAAATGTTGGCATTTCACTTCTTAGGGATAAGTATCCTAGAGAAGTTCCTAAACTGTAACTTTTGTGTTCAGGCGAAAATCATACTTGTTTTCTGACATGGGAATGGCACATGTTAACACAGGCCATGATTTCACAAAATAGAGAACCAAGTGCGGAGGACTCAGAGTTAAATGTTGCAAGTGCGCTTCTTTAGGAGAAGTATCTTACAGAAGTTTCTATATTGTAACTCTTTGTGTTCAGGAGGAAATCACACTTGTTTTACGACGTTTCCATGAAACATGTTCATGCATGTCGTTCCCTTCGAAAATAGTGAACCAAGTGAAGAGGACTCACAGTCATATGTAGCATGGTCACTTTTTTGGGAAGTCATGGGCAGCATGTGCACTTCTTTCGGATAAGTATCCTACACAGGTTTCTAGACTGTAACACTTTGTATTCTGGAGAAAACAACATTACTTTTGTGCTGATTCTACCAACTATGTTCAGGCTTGTAATGAGCTTGTAAATAGCGACCAAGTGAGGACGCGTGAAATTCACATGTTTCACTTTCTCTGCTAGGTGATAAGAATGTTGTAGATGTTCATACGTTGTAACTTTTTATGTTGCGGAGAAATTCACCCTGGTTTTGTGACGTTTTGATGGAATATGTTCACGCAGGCCTTGATTTTCCAAAAGAGTGAACCAAGTGAGGAGGCCTGAGAGTCAAATGTTGGAGGTGCACTTCTCAGGGATAAGTATCCTACAGAAGATTCTGTAGTGTTTCGCTTTGTCTTCAGGAGAAGATCATCCTCGTTTTGTGACATTCGCACATAACATGTTCACGCAGGCCATGAATTTCCAAAAGAGTGAACCAAGTGCGGAGGATTCCGATTCAAATGTTGGCATTTCACTTCTTAGGGAAAAGTATCCTAGAGAAGTTCCTAAACTGTAACTTTTGTGTTCAGGCGAAAATCATACTTGTTTTCTGACATTTGAATGGCACATGTTCACAAAGGCCATGATTTCACACAATAGAGAACCAAGTGCGGAGGACTCAGAGTTAAATGTTGCAAGTGCGCTTCTTTAGGAGAAGTATCGTACAGAAGTTTCTATATTGTAACTCTTTGTGTTCAGGAGGAAATCACAATTGTTTTACGACGTTTGCATGAAACTTGTTCATGCATGTCCTTCCCTTCGAAAACAGTGAACCAAGTGAAGAGGACTCACAGTCATATGTAGCATGTGCACTTCTTTGGGAAGTCATGTGCAGCATGTGCACTTCTTTCGGATAAGTATCCTACACAGGTTTCTAGACGGTAACACTTTGTATTCTGGAGAATACAACATTTGTTTTGTGCTGATTCTACCAACTATGTTCAGGCTAATAATGAGCTTGAAAATAGTGACCAAGTGAGGACGCATCATATTCACATGTTTCTCTTTCTCTTCTTAGTGATAAGAATCCTGTAGATGTTCATACGTTTAACATTTTATGTTCCGCTAGAAATTCACACTGGTTTTGAGACGTTTTCATGGAATATGTTCACAGTGGCCTTGATTTTCCAAAATAGTGAACCAAGTGAGGAGGACTGAGAGTCAAATTTGGAGGTGCACTTCTCAGGGATAAGTATCCTGCAGAAGATTCTGTAGTGTTACGCTTTGTGTTCAGGAGACGATCATCCTCGTTTTGTGACATTCACACATGAAATGTTCACGCAGGCCATGATTTTCCAAAAGAGTGAACCAAGTGCGGAGGATTCAGAGTCAAATGTTGGCATTTCCCTTCTTAGGGAGAAGTATCCTAGAGAAGTTCCTAAACTGTAACTTTTGTGTTCAGGCGAAAATCATACTTGTTTTCTGACATTGGAATGGCACATGTTCACACAGTGCATGATTTCACAAAATAGAGAACCAAGTGCGGAGGACTCAGAGTTAAATGTTGCAAGTGCGCTTCTTTAGGAGAAGTATCAAACAGAAGTTTCTATATTGTAACTCTTTGTGTTCAGGAGGAAATCACAATTGTTTTACGACGTTTGCATGAAACTTGTTCATGCATGTCCTTCCCTTCGAAAACAGTGAACCAAGTGAAGAGGACTCACAGTCATATGTAGCATGTGCACTTCTTTGGGAAGTCATGTGCAGCATGTGCACTTCTTTCGGATAAGTATCCTACACAGGTTTCTAGACGGTAACACTTTGTATTCTGGAGAATACAACATTTGTTTTGTGCTGATTCTACCAACTATGTTCAGGCTAGTAATGAGCTTGAAAATAGTGACCAAGTGAGGACGCGTCCAATTCAAATGTTGCACTTTCTCTGCTCAGTGATAAGAATCCTGTAGAGGTTCATACGTTGTAACTTTTTATGTTCCGTAGAAATTCACACTGGTTTTGTGACGTTTTCATGGAATATGTTCACGCAGGCCTTGATTTTCCAAAACAGTGAACCAAGTGAGGAGGACTGAGAGTCAAATGTTGGAGGTGCACTTCTCAGGGATAAGTATCCTACAGAAGATTCTGTAGTGTTATGCTTTGTGTTCAGGAGAAGATCATCCTCGTTTTGCGACGTTCGGACATAACATGTTCACGCAGGCCATGATTTTCCAAAAGAGTGAACCAAGTGCGGAGCATTCAGAGTCAAATGTTGGCATTTCACTTCTTAGGGAAAAGTATCCTAGAGAAGTTCCTAAACTGTAACTTTTGTGTTCAGGCGAAAATCATACTTGTTTTCTGACATTTGAATGGCACATGTTCACAAAGGCCATGATTTCACACAATAGAGAACCAAGTGCGGAGGACTCAGAGTTAAATGTTGCAAGTGCGCTTCTTTAGGAGAAGTATCGTACAGAAGTTTCTATATTGTAACTCTTTGTGTTCAGGAGGAAATCACACTTGTTTTATGACGTTTCCATGAAACATGTTCATGCATGTCGTTCCCTTCGAAAATAGTGAACCAAGTGAAGAGGACTCACAGTCATATGTAGCATGGTCACTTTTTTGGGAAGTCATGGGCAGCATGTGCACTTCTTTCGGATAAGTATCCTACACAGGTTTCTAGACTGTAACACCTTGTATTCTGGAGAAAACAACATTACTTTTGTGCTGATTCTACCAACTATGTTCAGGCTTGTAATGAGCTTGTAAATAGCGACCAAGTGAGGACGCGTGAAATTCACATGTTTCACTTTCTCTGCTAGGTGATAAGAATGTTGTAGATGTTCATACGTTGTAACTTTTTATGTTGCGGAGAAATTCACCCTGGTTTTGTGACGTTTTGATGGAATATGTTCACGCAGGCCTTGATTTTCCAAAAGAGTGAACCAAGTGAGGAGGCCTGAGAGTCAAATGTTGGAGGTGCACTTCTCAGGGATAAGTATCCTACAGAAGATTCTGTAGTGTTTCGCTTTGTCTCAGGAGAAGATCATCCTCGTTTTGTGACATTCGCACATAATATGTTCACGCAGGCCATGAATTTCCAAAAGAGTGAACCATGTGTGGAGGATTCCGATTCAAATGTTGGCATTTCACTTCTTAGGGAAAAGTATCCTAGAGAAGTTCCTAAACTGTAACTTTTGTGTTCAGGCGAAAATCATACTTGTTTTCTGACATTGGAATGGCACATGTTCACACAGTGCATGATTTCACAAAATAGAGAACCAAGTGCGGAGGACTCAGAGTTAAATGTTGTTAGTGCGCTTCTTTAGGAGAAGTATCTGACAGAAGTTTCTATATTGTAACTCTTTGTGCTGAGGTGGAAATCACACTTGTTTTACGACGTTTGCATGAAACGTGTTCATGCATGTCCTTCCCTTCGAAAACAGTGAACCAAGTGAAGAGGACTCACAGTCATATGTAGCATGTGCACTTCTTTGGGAAGTCATGTGCCGCATGTGCACTTCTTTCGGATAAGTATCCTACACAGGTTTCTAGACGGTAACACTTTGTATTCTGGAGAATACAACATTTGTTTTGTGCTGATTCTACCAACTATGTTCAGGCTAGTAATGAGCTTGAAAATAGTGACCAAGTGAGGACGCATCATATTCACATGTTTCTCTTTCTCTTCTTAGTGATAAGAATCCTGTAGATGTTCATACGTTTAACATTTTATGTTCCGCTAGAAATTCACACTGGTTTTGAGACGTTTTCATGGAATATGTTCACAGTGGCCTTGATTTTCCAAAATAGTGAACCAAGTGAGGAGGACTGAGAGTCAAATTTGGAGGTGCACTTCTCAGGGATAAGTATCCTGCAGAAGATTCTGTAGTGTTACGCTTTGTGTTCAGGAGACGATCATCCTCGTTTTGTGACATTCACACATGAAATGTTCACACAGGCCATGATTTTCCAAAAGAGTGAACCAAGTGCGGAGGATTCAGAGTCAAATGTTGGCATTTCCCTTCTTAGGGAGAAGTATCCTAGAGAAGTTCCTAAACTGTAACTTTTGTGTTCAGGCGAAAATCATACTTGTTTTCTGACATTGGAATGGCACATGTTCACCCAGGGCATGATTTCACAAAATAGAAAACCAAGTGCGGAGGACTCAGAGTTAAATGTTGTTAGTGCGCTTCTTTAGGAGAAGTATCTGACAGAAGTTTCTATATTGTAACTCTTTGTGCTGAGGTGGAAATCACACTTGTTTTACGACGTTTGCATGAAACGTGTTCATGCATGTCCTTCCCTTCGAAAACTGAACCAAGTGAAGAGGACTCACAGTCATATGTAGCATGTGCACTTCTTTGGGAAGTCATGTACTGCATGTGCACTTCTTTCGGATAAGTATCCTACACAGGTTTCTAGACGGTAACACTTTGTATTCTGGAGAATACAACATTTGTTTTGTGCTGATTCTACCAACTATGTTCAGGCTAGTAATGAGCTTGAAAATAGTGACCAAGTGAGGACGCATTATATTCACATGTTTCTCTTTCTCTTCTTAGTGATAAGAATCCTGTAGATGTTTTTACGTTTAACATTTTATGTTCCGCTAGAAATTCACACTGGTTTTGAGACGTTTTCATGGAATATGTTCACAGTGGCCTTGATTTTCCAAAATAGTGAACCAAGTGAGGAGGACTGAGAGTCAAATTTGGAGGTGCACTTCTCAGGGATAAGTATCCTGCAGAAGATTCTGTAGTGTTACGCTTTGTGTTCAGGAGACGATCATCCTCGTTTTGTGACATTCACACATGAAATGTTCACGCAGGCCATGATTTTCCAAAAGAGTGAACCAAGTGCGGAGGATTCAGAGTCAAATGTTGGCATTTCCCTTCTTAGGGAGAAGTATCCTAGAGAAGTTCCTAAACTGTAACTTTTGTGTTCAGGCGAAAATCATACTTGTTTTCTGACATTGGAATGGCACATGTTCACCCAGGGCATGATTTCACAAAATAGAGAACCAAGTGCGGAGGACTCAGAGTTAAATGTTGCAAGTGCGCTTCTTTAGGAGAAGTATCGTACAGAAGTTTCTATATTGTAACTCTTTGTGTTCAGGAGGAAATCACACTTGTTTTATTACGTTTCCATGAAACATGTTCATGCATGTCGTTCCCTTCGAAAATAGTGAACCAAGTGAAGAGGACTCCCAGTCATATGTAGCATGTGCACTTCTTTGGGAGTTATGTGCAGCATGTGCACTTCTTTTGGATAAGTATCCTACACAGGTTTCTAGACTGTAACACTTTGTATTCAGGAGAAAACAACATTACTTTTGTGCTGATTCTACCAGCTATGTTCAGGCTTGTAATGAGCTTGAAAATAGTGACCAAGTGAGGACGCGTCCAATTCACATGTTTCACTTTCTCTGCTCAGTGATAAGAATCCTGTAGATGTTCATACGTTGTAACTTTTTATGTTCCGGAGAAATTCACACTGGTTTTGTGACGGTTTCATGGAGTATGTTCACGCAGGCCTTGATTTTCCAAAAGAGTGAACCAAGTGAAGAGGACTGAGAGTCAAATGTTGAAGGTGCACTTCTCAGGGATAAGTATCCTACAGAAGATTCTGTAGTGTTATGCTTTGTGTTCAGGAGAAGATCATCCTCGTTTTACGACATAACATGTTCACACAGGCCATGATTTTCCAAAAGAGTGAACCAAGTGCGGAGCACTCAGAGTCAAATGTTGGCATTTCACTTCTTAGGGAAGAGTATCCTAGAGAAGTTCCTAAACTGTAACTTTTGTGTTCAGGCGAAAATCATACTTGTTTTCTGACATTGGAATGGCACATGTTCACACAGGCCATGATTTCACAAAATAGAGAACCAAGTGCGGAGGACTCAGAGTTAAATGTGGCAAATGCGCTTCTTTAGGAGAAGTATCGTACAGAAGTTTCTATATTGTAACTCTTTGTGTTCAGGAGGAAATCACACTTGTTTTACGACTATTCAATGAAACATGTTCATGCATGTCGTTCCCTTCGAAAATAGTGAACCAAGTATAGAGCACTCACAGTCATATGTAGCATGTGCACTTCTATGGGAAGTCATATGTAGCATGTGCACTCCTTTCGGATAAGTATCCTACACAGGTTTTTAGACTGTAATACTTTGCATTCTGGAGAAAACTACATTTGCTTTGTGCTGATTCTACCAACTATGTTCAGGCTTGCAATGAGCTTGAAAATAGTGACCAAGTGAGGACGCGTCAAATTCACATGTTTCACTTTCTCTTCTCAGTGATAAGAAACCTGTAGATGTTCATACGTTGTAACTTTTTATGTTCCGGAGAAATTCACCCTGGTTTTGTGACGTTTTCATGTTATAAGTTCACGCAGGCCTTGATTTTCCAAAAAAGTGAACCAAGTGAGGAGGACTGAAATTCAAATGTTGGAGGTGCACTTCTCAGGGATAAGTATCCTACAGATGATTCTGTAGTGTTATGCTTTGTGTTCAGGAGAAGATCATCCTCGTTTTGCGACATAACATGTTCACGCAGGCCATGATTTTCCAAAAGAGTGAACCAAGTGCGGAGCATTCAGAGTCAAATGTTGGCATTTCACTTCTTAGGGAAGAGTATCCTAGAGAAGTTCCTAAACTGTAACTTTTGTGTTCAGGCGAAAATCATACTTGTTTTCTGACATTGGAATGGCACATGTTCACACAGGCCATGATTTCACAAAATAGAGAACCAAGTGCGGAGGACTCAGAGTTAAATGTGGCAAATGCGCTTCTTTAGGAGAAGTATCGTACAGAAGTTTCTATATTGTAACTGTTTGTGTTCAGGAGGAAATCACACTTGTTTTACGACGTTTCCATGAAACACGTTCATGCATGTCGTTCCCTTCGAAAATAGTGAACCAAGTATAGAGCACTCACAGTCATATGTAGCATGTGCACTTCTCTGGGAAGTCATATGTACCATTTGCACTTCTTTCGGATAAGTATCCTACACAGGTTTTTAGACTGTAACACTTTGCATTCTGGAGAAAACAACATTTGCTTTGTGCTGATTCTACCAGCTATGTTCAGGCTTGTAATGAGCTTGAAAATAGTGACCAAGTGAGGACGCGTCCAATTCAAATGTTTCACTTTCTCTGCTCAGTGATAAGAATCCTGTAGATGTTCATACGTTGTAACTTTTTATGTTCCGTAGAAATTCACACTGGTTTTGTGACGTTTTCATGGAATATGTTCACGCAGGCCTTGATTTTCCAAAACAGTGAACCAAGTGAGGAGGACTGAGAGTCAAATGTTGGAGGTGCACTTCTCAGGGATAAGTATCCTACAGAAGATTCTGTAGTGTTATGCTTTGTGTTCAGGAGAAGATCATCCTCGTTTTGCGACGTTCGGACATAACATGTTCACGCAGGCCATGATTTTCCAAAAGAGTGAACCAAGTGCGGAGCATTCAGAGTCAAATGTTGGCATTTCACTTCTTAGGGAAAAGTATCCTAGAGAAGTTCCTAAACTGTAACTTTTGTGTTCAGGCGAAAATCATACTTGTTTTCTGACATTGGAATGGCACATGTTCACACAGGCCATGATTTCACAAAATAGAGAACCAAGTGCGGAGGACTCAGAGTTAAATGTTGCAAGTGCGCTTCTTCAGGAGAAGTATCATACAGAAGTTTCAATATTGTAACTCTTTGTGTTCAGGAGGAAATCACACGTGTATTACGACGCTTCCATGAAACATGTTCATGCATGTCGTTCCCTTCGAAAATAGTGAACCAAGTGAACAGGACTCACAGTCATTTGTAGCATGTGCACTTCTTTGGGAAGTCATTTGCAGCATGTGCACTTCTTTTGGGTAAGTATCCTACACAGGTTTCTAGACGGTAACACTTTGTATTCTGGAAAAAACAACATTTGTTTTGTGCTGATTCTACCAACTATGTTCAGGCTTGTAATGAGCTTGAAAATAGTGACCAAGTGAGGACACATCAAATTCACATGTTTCTCTTTCTCTTCTTAGTGATAAGAATCCTGTAGATGTTCATACGTTTAACATTTTATGTTCCGGAGAAATTCACACTGGTTTTGAGACGTTTTCATGGAATATGTTCACAGTGGCCTTGATTTTCGAAAAGAGTGAACCAAGTGAGGAGGACTGAGAGTCAAATGTTGGAGGTGCACTTCTCAGGGATAAGTATCCTACAGAAAATTCTGCAGTGTTACGCTTTGTGTTCAGGAGACGATCATCCTCGTTTTGCAACATTCACACATGACATGTTCACGCAGGCCATGATTTTCCAAAAGAGTGAACCAAGTGCGGAGCATTCAGAGTCAAATGTTGGCATTTCACTTCTTAGGGAAGAGTATCCTAGAGAAGTTCCTAAAGTGTAACTTTTGTGTTCAGGCGAAAATCATACTTGTTTTCTGACATTTGAATGGCACATGTTCACACAGGCCATGATTTCACGAAATAGAGAACCAAGTGCGGAGGACTCAGAGTTAAATGGTGCAAGTGCGCTTCTTTAGGAGAAGTATCGTACAGAAGTTTCTATATTGTAACTGTTTGTGTTCAGGAGGAAATCACACTTGTTTTACGACGTTTCCATGAAACATGTTCATGCATGTCGTTCCCTTCGAAAATAGTGAACCAAGTATAGAGCACTCACAGTCATATGTAGCATGTGCACTTCTTTGGGAAGTCATGTGCCGCATGTGCACTTCTTTCGGATAAGTATCCTACACAGGTTTCTAGACTGTAACACTTTGTATTCTGGAGAAAACAACATTACTTTTGTGCTGATTCTACCAACTATGTTCAGGATTGTAATGAGCTTGTAAATAGCGACCAAGTGAGGACGCGTGAAATTCACATGTTTCACTTTCTCTGCTAGGTGATAAGAATGTTGTAGATGTTCATACGTTGTAACTTTTTATGTTGCGGAGAAATTCACCCTGGTTTTGTGACGTTTTGATGGAATATGTTCACGCAGGCCTTGATTTTCCAAAAGAGTGAACCAAGTGAGGAGGCCTGAGAGTCAAATGTTGGAGGTGCACTTCTCAGGGATAAGTATCCTACAGAAGATTCTGTAGTGTTTCGCTTTGTCTCAGGAGAAGATCATCCTCGTTTTGTGACATTCGCACATAATATGTTCACGCAGGCCATGAATTTCCAAAAGAGTGAACCATGTGCGGAGGATTCCGATTCAAATGTTGGCATTTCACTTCTTAGGGAAAAGTATCCTAGAGAAGTTCCTAAACTGTAACTTTTGTGTTCAGGCGAAAATCATACTTGTTTTCTGACATTGGAATGGCACATGTTCACACAGTGCATGATTTCACAAAATAGAGAACCAAGTGCGGAGGACTCAGAGTTAAATGTTGTTAGTGCGCTTCTTTAGGAGAAGTATCTGACAGAAGTTTCTATATTGTAACTCTTTGTGCTGAGGTGGAAATCACACTTGTTTTACGACGTTTGCATGAAACGTGTTCATGCATGTCCTTCCCTTCGAAAACAGTGAACCAAGTGAAGAGGACTCACAGTCATATGTAGCATGTGCACTTCTTTGGGAAGTCATGTGCCGCATGTGCACTTCTTTCGGATAAGTATCCTACACAGGTTTCTAGACGGTAACACTTTGTATTCTGGAGAATACAACATTTGTTTTGTGCTGATTCTACCAACTATGTTCAGGCTAGTAATGAGCTTGAAAATAGTGACCAAGTGAGGACGCATCATATTCACATGTTTCTCTTTCTCTTCTTAGTGATAAGAATCCTGTAGATGTTCATACGTTTAACATTTTATGTTCCGCTAGAAATTCACACTGGTTTTGAGACGTTTTCATGGAATATGTTCACAGTGGCCTTGATTTTCCAAAATAGTGAACCAAGTGAGGAGGACTGAGAGTCAAATTTGGAGGTGCACTTCTCAGGGATAAGTATCCTGCAGAAGATTCTGTAGTGTTACGCTTTGTGTTCAGGAGACGATCATCCTCGTTTTGTGACATTCACACATGAAATGTTCACGCAGGCCATGATTTTCCAAAAGAGTGAACCAAGTGCGGAGGATTCAGAGTCAAATGTTGGCATTTCCCTTCTTAGGGATAAGTATCCTAGAGAAGTTCCTAAACTGTAACTTTTGTGTTCAGGCAAAAATCATACTTGTGTTCTGACATGTGAATGGTACACGTTCACACACGCCATGGTTTCACAAAATAGAGAACCAAGTGCGGAGGACTCAGAGTTAAATGTTGCAAGTGCGCTTCTTTAGGAGAAGTATCGTACAGAAGTTTCTATATTGTAACTCTTTGTGTTCAGGAGGAATTCACACTTGTTTTACGACATTTGCTTGAAACGTGTTCATGCATGTCATTCCCTTCGAAAACAGTGAACCAAGTGAAGGGGACTCACAGTCATATGTAGCATGTGCACTTCTTTGAAAGACATGTGCAGCATGTGCACTTGTTTATGATAAGTACCCTACACAGGTTTCTAGACTGTAACACTTTGTATTCTTTAGCAAACAACATTTGTTTTCTGCTGATTCTACCAGCTATGTTCAGGCTTGTAATGAGCTTGAAAATAGTGACCAAGTGAGGACGCGTCCAATTCAAATGTTTCACTTTCTCTGCTCAGTGATAAGAATCCTGTAGATGTTCATACGTTGTAACTTTTTATGTTCCGTAGAAATTCACACTGGTTTTGTGACGTTTTCATGGAATATGTTCACGCAGGCCTTGATTTTCCAAAACAGTGAACCAAGTGAGGAGGACTGAGAGTCAAATGTTGGAGGTGCACTTCTCAGGGATAAGTATCCTACAGAAGATTCTGTAGTGTTATGCTTTGTGTTCAAGAGAAGATCATCCTCGTTTTGCGACGTTCGGACATAACATGTTCACGCAGGCCATGATTTTCCAAAAGAGTGAACCAAGTGCGGAGCATTCAGAGTCAAATGTTGGCATATCACTTCTTAGGGAAAAGTATCCTAGAGAAGTTCCTAAACTGTAACTTTTGTGTTCAGGCGAAAATCATACTTGTTTTCTGACATTTGAATGGCACATGTTCACAAAGGCCATGATTTCACACAATAGAGAACCAAGTGCGGAGGACTCAGAGTTAAATGTTGCAAGTGCGCTTCTTTAGGAGAAGTATCGTACAGAAGTTTCTATATTGTAACTCTTTGTGTTCAGGAGGAAATCACACTTGTTTTACGACGTTTCCATGAAACATGTTCATCCATGTCGTTCCCTTCGAAAATAGTGAACCAAGTGAAGAGGACTCACAGTCATATGTAGCATGTGCACTTCTTTGGGAAGTCATGTGCCGCATGTGCACTTCTTTCGGATAAGTATCCTACACAGGTTTCTAGACTGTAACACTTTGTATTCTGGAGAAAACAACATTACTTTTGTGCTGATTCTACCAACTATGTTCAGGCTTGTAATGAGCTTGTAAATAGCGACCAAGTGAGGACGCGTGAAATTCACATGTTTCACTTTCTCTGCTAGGTGATAAGAATGTTGTAGATGTTCATACGTTGTAACTTTTTATGTTGCGGAGAAATTCACCCTGGTTTTGTGACGTTTTGATGGAATATGTTCACGCAGGCCTTGATTTTCCAAAAGAGTGAACCAAGTGAGGAGGCCTGAGAGTCAAATGTTGGAGGTGCACTTCTCAGGGATAAGTATCCTACAGAAGATTCTGTAGTGTTTCGCTTTGTCTCAGGAGAAGATCATCCTCGTTTTGTGACATTCGCACATAATATGTTCACGCAGGCCATGAATTTCCAAAAGAGTGAACCATGTGTGGAGGATTCCGATTCAAATGTTGGCATTTCACTTCTTAGGGAAAAGTATCCTAGAGAAGTTCCTAAACTGTAACTTTTGTGTTCAGGCGAAAATCATACTTGTTTTCTGACATTGGAATGGCACATGTTCACACAGTGCATGATTTCACAAATAGAGAACCAAGTGCGGAGGACTCAGAGTTAAATGTTGTTAGTGCGCTTCTTTAGGAGAAGTATCTGACAGAAGTTTCTATATTGTAACTCTTTGTGCTGAGGTGGAAATCACACTTGTTTTACGACGTTTGCATGAAACGTGTTCATGCATGTCCTTCCCTTCGAAAACAGTGAACCATGTGAAGAGGACTCACAGTCATATGTAGCATGTGCACTTCTTTGGGAAGTCATGTGCCGCATGTGCACTTCTTTCGGATAAGTATCCTACACAGGTTTCTAGACGGTAACACTTTGTATTCTGGAGAATACAACATTTGTTTTGTGCTGATTCTACCAACTATGTTCAGGCTAGTAATGAGCTTGAAAATAGTGACCAAGTGAGGACGCATCATATTCACATGTTTCTCTTTCTCTTCTTAGTGATAAGAATCCTGTAGATGTTCATACGTTTAACATTTTATGTTCCGCTAGAAATTCACACTGGTTTTGAGACGTTTTCATGGAATATGTTCACAGTGGCCTTGATTTTCCAAAATAGTGAACCAAGTGAGGAGGACTGAGAGTCAAATTTGGAGGTGCACTTCTCAGGGATAAGTATCCTGCAGAAGATTCTGTAGTGTTACGCTTTGTGTTCAGGAGACGATCATCCTCGTTTTGTGACATTCACACATGAAATGTTCACGCAGGCCATGATTTTCCAAAAGAGTGAACCAAGTGCGGAGGATTCAGAGTCAAATGTTGGCATTTCCCTTCTTAGGGAGAAGTATCCTAGAGAAGTTCCTAAACTGTAACTTTTGTGTTCAGGCGAAAATCATACTTGTTTTCTGACATTGGAATGGCACATGTTCACCCAGGGCATGATCTCACAAAATAGAGAACCAAGTGCGGAGGACTCAGAGTTAAATGTTGCAAGTGCGCTTCTTTAGGAGAAGTATCGTACAGAAGTTTCTATATTGTAACTCTTTGTGTTCAGGAGGAAATCACACTTGTTTTATTACGTTTCCATGAAACATGTTCATGCATGTCGTTCCCTTCGAAAATAGTGAACCAAGTGAAGAGGACTCCCAGTCATATGTAGCATGTGCACTTCTTTGGGGAGTTATGTGCAGCATGTGCACTTCTTTCGGATAAGTATCCTACACAGTTTTCTAGACTGTAACACTTTGTATTCAGGAGAAAACAACATTACTTTTGTGCTGATTCTACCAGCTATGTTCAGGCTTGTAATGAGCTTGAAAATAGTGACCAAGTGAGGACGCGTGCAATTCACATGTTTCACTTTCTCTGCTAGGTGATAAGAATGTTGTAGATGTTCATACGTTGTAACTTTTTATGTTGCGGAGAAATTCACCCTGGTTTTGTGACATTTTGATGGAATATGTTCACGCAGGCCTTGATTTTCCAAAAGAGTGAACCAAGTGAGGAGGCCTGAGAGTCAAATGTTGGAGGTGCACTTCTCAGGGATAAGTATCCTACAGAAGATTCTGTAGTGTTTCGCTTTGTCTCAGGAGAAGATCATCCTCAGTTTGTGACATTCGCACATAATATGTTCACGCAGGCCATGAATTTCCAAAAGAGTGAACCATGTGTGGAGGATTCAGAGTCAAATGTTGGCATTTCACTTCTTAGGGAAAAGTATCCTAGAGAAGTTCCTAAACTGTAACTTTTGTGTTCAGGCGAAAATCATACTTGTTTTCTGACATTGAATGGCACATGTTCACACAGTGCCATGATTTCACAAAATAGAGAACCAAGTGCGGAGGACTCAGAGTTAAATGTTGCAAGTGCGCTTCTTTAGGAGAAGTATCGTACAGAAGTTTCTATATTGTAACTCTTTGTGTCAGGAGGGAAATCACACTTGTTTTACGACGTTTGCATGAAACGTGTTCATGCATGTCCGTTCCCTTCGAAAACAGTGAACCAAGTGAAGAGGACTCACAGTCATATGTAGCATGTGCACTTCTTTGGGAAGTCATGTGCAGCATGTGCACTTCTTTCGGATAAGTATCCTACACAGGTTTCTAGACGGTAACACTTTGTATTCTGGAGAAAACAACATTTGTTTTGTGCTGATTCTACCAACTATGTTCAGGCTAGTAATGAGCTTGAAAATAGTGACCAAGTGAGGACGCATCATATTCACATGTTTCTCTTTCTCTTCTTAGTGATAAGAATCCTGTAGATGTTCATACGTTTAACATTTTATGTTCCGCTAGAAATTCACACTGGTTTTGAGACATTTTCATGGAATATGTTCACAGTGGCCTTGATTTTCCAAAATAGTGAACCAAGTGAGGAGGACTGAGAGTCAAATTTGGAGGTGCACTTCTCAGGGATAAGTATCCTGCAGAAGATTCTGTAGTGTTACGCTTTGTGTTCAGGAGACGATCATCCTCGTTTTGTGACATTCACACATGAAATGTTCACACAGGCCATGATTTCCAAAAGAGTGAACCAAGTGCGGAGGATTCAGAGTCAAATGTTGGCATTTCCCTTCTTAGGGAGAAGTATCCTAGAGAAGTTCCTAAACTGTAACTTTTGTGTTCAGGCGAAAATCATACTTGTTTTCTGACATTGGAATGGCACATGTTCACCCAGGGCATGATTTCACAAAATAGAAAACCAAGTGCGGAGGACTCAGAGTTAAATGTTGTTAGTGCGCTTCTTTAGGAGAAGTATCTGACAGAAGTTTCTATATTGTAACTCTTTGTGCTGAGGTGGAAATCACACTTGTTTTACGACGTTTGCATGAAACGTGTTCATGCATGTCCTTCCCTTCGAAAACAGTGAACCAAGTGAAGAGGACTCACAGTCATATGTAGCATGTGCACTTCTTTGGGAAGTCATGTGACTGCATGTGCACTTCTTTCGGATAAGTATCCTACACAGGTTTCTAGACGGTAACACTTTGTATTCTGGAGAATACAACATTTGTTTTGTGCTGATTCTACCAACTATGTTCAGGCTAGTAATGAGCTTGAAAATAGTGACCAAGTGAGGACGCATTATATTCACATGTTTCTCTTTCTCTTCTTAGTGATAAGAATCCTGTAGATGTTTATACGTTTAACATTTTATGTTCCGCTAGAAATTCACACTGGTTTTGAGACGTTTTCATGGAATATGTTCACAGTGGCCTTGATTTTCCAAAATAGTGAACCAAGTGAGGAGGACTGAGAGTCAAATTTGGAGGTGCACTTCTCAGGGATAAGTATCCTGCAGAAGATTCTGTAGTGTTACGCTTTGTGTTCAGGAGACGATCATCCTCGTTTTGTGACATTCACACATGAAATGTTCACGCAGGCCATGATTTTCCAAAAGAGTGAACCAAGTGCGGAGGATTCAGAGTCAAATGTTGGCATTTCCCTTCTTAGGGAGAAGTATCCTAGAGAAGTTCCTAAACTGTAACTTTTGTGTTCAGGCGAAAATCATACTTGTTTTCTGACATTGGAATGGCACATGTTCACCCAGGGCATGATTTCACAAAATAGAGAACCAAGTGCGGAGGACTCAGAGTTAAATGTTGCAAGTGCGCTTCTTTAGGAGAAGTATCGTACAGAAGTTTCTATATTGTAACTCTTTGTGTTCAGGAGGAAATCACACTTGTTTTATTACGTTTCCATGAAACATGTTCATGCATGTCGTTCCCTTCGAAAATAGTGAACCAAGTGAAGAGGACTCCCAGTCATATGTAGCATGTGCACTTCTTTGGGGAGTTATGTGCAGCATGTGCACTTCTTTCGGATAAGTATCCTACACAGGTTTCTAGACTGTAACACTTTGTATTCAGGAGAAAACAACATTACTTTTGTGCTGATTCTACCAGCTATGTTCAGGCTTGTAATGAGCTTGAAAATAGTGACCAAGTGAGGACGCGTCCAATTCACATGTTTCACTTTCTCTGCTCAGTGATAAGAATCCTGTAGATGTTCATACGTTGTAACTTTTTATGTTCCGGAGAAATTCACACTGGTTTTGTGACGTTTTCATGGAGTATGTTCACGCAGGCCTTGATTTTCCAAAAGAGTGAACCAAGTGAGGAGGACTGAGAGTCAAATGTTGAAGGTGCACTTCTCAGGGATAAGTATCCTACAGAAGATTCTGTAGTGTTATGCTTTGTGTTCAGGAGAAGATCATCCTCGTTTTGCGACATAACATGTTCACACAGGCCATGATTTTCCAAAAGAGTGAACCAAGTGCGGAGCATTCAGAGTCAAATGTTGGCATTTCACTTCTTAGGGAATAGTATCCTAGAGAAGTTCCTAAATTGTAACTTTTGTGTTCAGGCGAAAAATCATACTTGTTTTCTGACATTGGAATGGCACATGTTCACACAGGCCATGATTTCACAAAATAGAGAACCAAGTGCGGAGGACTCAGAGTTAAATGTTGCAAGTGCGCTTCTTTAGGAGAAGTATCGTACAGAAGTTTCTATATTGTAACTCTTTGTGTTCAGGAGGAAATCACACTTGTTTTACGACGTTTCCATGAAACATGTTCATGCATGTCGTTCCCTTCGAAAATAGTGAACCAAGTAGAGAGGCACTCACAGTCATATGTAGCATGTGCACTTCTTTGGGAAGTCATGTGCAGCATGTGCACTTCTTTCGGATAAGTATCCTACACAGGTTTCTAGACTGTAACACTTTGTATTCTGGAGAAACAACATTTGCTTTGTGCTGATTCTACCAACTATGTTCAGGCTTGTAATGAGCTTGAAAATAGTGACCAAGTGAGGACGCGTCAATTCACATGTTTCACTTTCTCTTCTAGTGATAAGAATCCTGTAGATGTTCATACGTTGTAACTTTTATGTTCCGGAGAAATTCACACTGGTTTTGTGACGTTTTCATGGAATATGTTCACGCAGGCCTTGATTTTCCAAAAAAGTGAACCAAGTGAGAGGACTGAGAGTCAATGTTGGAGGTGCACTTCTCAGGGATAAGTATCCTACAGAAGATTCTGTAGTGTTTACGCTTTGTGTTCAGGTAAGATCATCCTCATTTTGTGACATTCGCACATAACATGTTCACGCAGGCCATGATTTTCCAAAAGAGTGAACCAAGTGCGGAGGATTCAGAGTCAAATGTTGGCATTTCACTTCTTGGGAAAAGTATCCTAGAGAAGTTCCTAAACTGTAACTTTTGTGTTCAGGCGAAAATCATACTTGTTTTCTGACATTGGAATGGCACATGTTCACACAGGCCATGATTTCACAAAATAGAGAACCAAGTGCGGAGGACTCAGAGTTAAATGTTGCAAGTGCGCTTCTTTAGGAGAAGTATCGTACAGAAGTTTCTATATTGTAACTCTTTGTGTTCAGGAGGAAATCACACTTGTTTTACGAAGTTTCCATGAAACATGTTCATGCATGTCGTTCCCTTCGAAAATAGTGAACCAAGTGATAGAGGCACTCACAGTCATATGTAGCATGTGCACTTCTTTGGGAAGTCATGTGTAGCATGTGCACTTCTTTCGGATAAGTATCCTACACAGGTTCTAGACTGTAAAACTTTGTATTCTGGAGAAAACAACATTTGCTTTGTGCTGATTCTACCAGCTATGTTCAGGCTTGTAATGAGCTTGAAAATAGTGACCAAGTGAGGACGCGTCCAATTCACATGTTCACTTTCCTCTTCTCAGTGATAAGAATCCTGTAGATGTTCATACGTTGTAACTTTTATGTTCGGAGAAATTCACACTGGTTTTGTGACGTTTTCATGGAATATGTTCACGCAGGCCTTGATTTTCCAAACAGTGAACCAAGTGAGGAGGACTGAGAGTCAATGTTGGAGGTGCACTTCTCAGGGATAAGTATCCTACAGAAGATTCTGTAGTGTTATGCTTTGTGTTTAAAGAGAAGATCATTCCTCGTTTTGCGACGTTCGACATAACAGTTCACGCAGGCCATGATTTTCCAAAACGTGAACCAAGTGCGGAGCATTCAGAGTCAAATGTTGGCATTTCACTTCTTAGGGAAAGTATCCTAGAGAAGTTCCTAAACTGTAACTTTGTGTTTCAGGCGAAAATCATACTTGTTTCTGACTTGGAATGGCACATGTTCACACAGGCCATGATTTCACAAATAGAGAAACCAAGTGCGGAGACTCAGAGTTAAATGTTGCAAGTGCGCTTCTTTAGGAGAAGTATCGTACAGAAGTTTCATATTGTAACTCTTTGTTCAGGAGGAAATCACACTTGTTTACGACGTTCCATGAAACATGTTCATGCATGTCGTTCCCTTCGAAAATAGTGAACCAAGTGAAGAGGACTCACAGTCATATGTAGCATGTGCACTTCTTGGGAGTCATTGCAGCATGTGCACTTCTTTCGGGTAAGTATCCTACACAGGTTTCTAGACTGTAACACTTTGTATTCTGGAGAAAAACAACATTGTTTTGTGCTGATTCTACCAGCTATGTTCAGGCTGTAATGAGCTTGAAAATAGTGACCAAGTGAGGACGCGTCAATTCACATGTTTCACTTTCTCTTCAGTGATAAGAATCCTGTAGATGTTCATACGTTTAACTTTTTATGTTCCGGAGAAATTCACACTGGTTTTGTGACGTTTTCATGGAATATGTTCACAGGCCTTGATTTTCCAAAAGAGTGAACCAAGTGAGGAGGACTGAGAGTCAAATGTTGGAGGTGCACTTCTCAGGGATAAGTATCCTACAGAAGATTCTGTAGTGTTACGCTTTGTGTTCAGGAGAATCATCCTCGTTTTGCGACATTCGCACATGACATGTTCACGCAGGCCATGATTTTCCAAAAGAGTGAACCAAGTGCGGAGCATTCAGAGTCAAATGTTGGCATTTCACTTCTTAGGGAGTATCCTAGAGAAGTTCCTAAACTGTAACTTTTGTGTTCAGGCGAAAATCATACTTGTTTTCTGACATTTGAATGGCACATGTTCACACAGGCCATGATTTCACACAATAGAGAACAAGTGCGGAGGACTCAGAGTTAAATGGCAAGTGCGCTTCTTTAGGAGAAGTATCGTACAGAAGTTTCTATATTGTAACTCTTGTGTTCAGGAGGACACACTGTGTTTACGACGTTTCCATGAAACATGTTCATGCATGTCGTTCCCTTCGAAATAGTGAACCAAGTAAGAGCTCACAGTCATATGTAGCATGTGCACTTCTTTGGGAAGTCATGTGCCGCATGTGCACTTCTTTCGGATAAGTATCCACACAGGTTTCTAGACTGTAACACTTTGTATTCTGGAGAAAACAACATTACTTTGTGCTGATTCTACAACTATGTTCAGGATTGTAATGAGCTTGTAAATAGCGACCAGTGAGGACGCGTGAAATTCACATGTTTCACTTTCTCTGCTAGGTGATAAGAATGTTGTAGATGTTCATACGTTGTAACTTTTTATGTTGCGGAGAAATTCACCGGTTTTGTGACGTTTGGAATATGTTCACGCAGGCCTTGATTTTCCAAAAGAGTGAACCAAGTGAGGAGGCCTGAGAGTCAAATGTGGGGCACTTCTCAGGGATATCCTACAGAAGATTCTGTAGTGTTTCGCTTTGTCTCAGGAGAAGATCATCCTCGTTTTGTGACATTCGCACATATGTTCACGCAGGCCATGAATTTCCAAAAGAGTGAACCATGTGCGGAGGATTCCGATCAAATGTTGGCATTTCACTTCTTAGGGAAAGTATCCTAGAGAAGTTCCTAAACTGTAACTTTTGTGTTCAGGCGAAATCAT
>JALPQD010001064.1:8246-63479 GCA_023101885.1 Typhlomys cinereus | reverse complement strand
TGGGAAGTCATGTGCAGCCTGTGCACTTCTTTCTGAAAAGTGTCCTACACAGGTTTCTACACTGTAACACTTTGTATTTGGATAAAACAACATTTGTTTTGTGCTGATTCTACCAGCTATGTTCAGGCTTGTAATGAGCTGGAAAATAGTGACCAAGTGAGGACGCGTCAAATTCACATATTCACTTTCTCTTCTCAGTGATAAGAATCCTTATATGTTCATATTGTAACTTTTTATGTTGGGAGAAAACACACGGTTTTGTGCCTTTCATGGAAATGTTCATGCGGCCTTGTTTTCCAAAGAGTGACCAAGTGAGGAGGACTTAGAGACAAAGTTGGAGTTACTCTCAGGGTGTATCCAGAAGATTCTTAGTGTTACGCTTTTGATCAGGAGAAGATCATCCTCGGTTTTGCGCTCCATAACAGGCCATGATTTTCCAAAGAGTGAACCAAGTGCGTAAGGATTCAGAGTCAAATGTTGGCCATTTCACTTCTTAGGGATAAGTATCCTAGAGAAGTTCCTAACTGTAACTTTTGTGTGCAGGCGCAAATCATACTTGTTTTCTGACATTGGAAAGGCACATTTTCACACAGGCCATGATTTCACAAAATAGAGAACCAATGTGGAGGACTCAGAGTTAAATACTGCAAGTGCGCTTCTTTAGGAGAAGTTTCGTACAGAAGTTTCTATATTGTAACTCTTTGTGTTCAGGAGGAAATCACACTTGTTTTAGGACGTTTCCATGAAACGTGTTCATGCATGTCGTTCCCTTCGAAAACAGTGAACCAAGTGAAGAGGACTCACAGTCATATGTAGCATGTGCACTTCTTTGGGAAGTCATGTGCAGCATGTGCACTTCTTTCATATAAGTATCCTACACAGGTTTCTAGACTGTAACACTTTGTATTCTGGAGAAAACAACATTTGTTTTGTGCTGATTCTACCAACTATGTTCAGGCTTGTAATGAGCTTGAAAATAGGGACCAAGTGAGGACGCGTCAAATTCACATATTTCACTTTCTCTTCTCAGTGATAAGAATCCTGTAGATGTTCATATGTTGTAACTTTTTATGTTTAGGAGAAATGCACACTGGTTTTGTGACGTTTTCATGGAATATGTTCACGCAGGCCTTGATTTTCCAAAAGAGTGAACCAAGTGAGGAGGACTGAGAGACAAATGTTGGAGGTGTACTTCTCAGGGATAAGTATCCTACAGAAGATTCTGTAGTGTTACGCTTTGTGTTCAGGAGAAGATCATCCTCGTTTTGCGACATTCGCACATAACATGTTCAGGCAGGCCATGATTTTCCAAAAGAGTGAACCAAGTGCGGAGGATTCAGAGTCAAATGTTGGCATTTCACTTCTTAGGGATAAGTATCCTAGAGAAGTTCCTAAACTGTAACTTTTGTGTTCAGGCGAAAATCATACTTGTTTTCTGACATTTGAATGGCACATGTTCACACAGGCCATGATTTCACAAAATAGAGAACCAAGTGCGGAGGACTCAGAGTTAAATAGCTGCAAGTGCGCTTCTTTAGGAGAAGTTTCGTACAGAAGTTTTATATTGTAACTCTTTGTGTTCAGGAGGAAATCACACTTGTTTTAGGACGTTTCCATGAAACGTGTTCATGCATGTCGTTCCCTTCGAAAACAGTGAACCAAGTGAAGAGGACTCACAGTCATATGTAGCATGTGCACTTCTTTGGGAAGTCATGTGCAGCATGTGCACTTCTTTCAGATAAGTATCCTACACAGGTTTCTAGACTGTAACACTTTGTATTCTGGAGAAAACAACATTTGTTTTGTGCTGATTCTACCAACTATGTTCAGGCTTGTAATGAGCTTGAAAATAGGGACCAAGTGAGGACGCGTCAAATTCACATATTTCACTTTCTCTTCTCAGTGATAAGAATCCTGTAGATGTTCATACGTTGTAACTTTTTATGTTCCGGAGAAATGCACACTGGTTTTGTGACGTTTTCATGGAATATGTTCACGCAGGCCTTGATTTTCCAAAAGAGTGAACCAAGTGAGGAGGACTGAGAGTCAAATGTTGGAGGTGTACTTCTCAGGGATAAGTATCCTACAGAAGATTCTGTAGTGTTACGCTTTGTGTTCAGGAGAAGATCATCCTCGTTTTGCGACATTCGCACATAACATGTTCACGCAGGCCATGATTTTCCAAAAGAGTGAACCAAGTGCGTAGGATTCAGAGTCAAATGTTGGCATTTCACTTCTTAGTGATAAGTATCCTAGAGAAGTTCCTAAACTGTAACTTTTGTGTGCAGGCGCAAATCATACTTGTTTTCTGACATTGGAAAGGCACATTTTCACACAGGCCATGATTTCACAAAATAGAGAACCAATGTGGAGGACTCAGAGTTAAATACTGCAAGTGCGCTTCTTTAGGAGAAGTTTCGTACAGAAGTTTCTATATTGTAACTCTTTGTGTTCAGGAGGAAATCACACTTGTTTTAGGACGTTTCCATGAAACGTGTTCATGCATGTCGTTCCCTTCGAAAACAGTGAACCAAGTGAAGAGGACTCACAGTCATATGTAGCATGTGCACTTCTTTGGGAAGTCATGTGCAGCATGTGCACTTCTTTCAGATAAGTATCCTACACAGGTTTCTAGACTGTAACACTTTGTATTCTGGAGAAAACAACATTTGTTTTGTGCTGATTCTACCAACTATGTTCAGGCTTGTAATGAGCTTGAAAATAGGGACCAAGTGAGGACGCGTCAAATTCACATATTTCACTTTCTCTTCTCAGTGATAAGAATCCTGTAGATGTTCATACGTTGTAACTTTTTATGTTCCGGAGAAATGCACACTGGTTTTGTGACGTTTTCATGGAATATGTTCACGCAGGCCTTGATTTTCCAAAAGAGTGAACCAAGTGAGGAGGACTGAGAGTCAAATGTTGGAGGTGTACTTCTCAGGGATAAGTATCCTACAGAAGATTCTGTAGTGTTACGCTTTGTGTTCAGGAGAAGATCATCCTCGTTTTGCGACATTCGCACATAACATGTTCACGCAGGCCATGATTTTCCAAAAGAGTGAACCAAGTGCGGAGGATTCAGAGTCAAATGTTGGCATTTCACTTCTTAGGGATAAGTATCCTAGAGAAGTTCCTAAACTGTAACTTTTGTGTTCAGGCGAAAATCATTCTTGTTTTCTGACATTTGAATGGCACATGTTCACACAGGCCATGATTTCACAAAATAGAGAACCAAGTGCGGAGGACTCAGAGTTAAATGCTGCAAGTGCGCTTTTTTAGGAGAAGTATCGTACACAAGTTTTATATTGTAACTCTTTGTGTTCAGGAGGAAAGCACACTTGTTTTAGGACGTTTCCATGAAACGTGTTCATGCATGTCGTTCCCTTCGAAAACAGTGAACCAAGTGAAGAGGACTCACAGTCATATGTAGCATGTGCACTTCTTTGGGAAGTCATGTGCAGCATGTGCACTTCTTTCAGATAAGTGTCCTACACAGGTTTCTAGACTGTAACACTTTGTATTCTGGAGAAAACAACATTTGTTTTGTGCTGATTCTACCAACTATGTTCAGGCTTGTAATGAGCTTGAAAATAGGGACCAAGTGAGGACGCGTCAAATTCACATATTTCACTTTCTCTTCTCAGTGATAAGAATCCTGTAGATGTTCATACGTTGTAACTTTTTATGTTCGGAGAAATGCACACTGGTTTTGTGACGTTTTCATGGAATATGTTCACGCAGGCCTTGATTTTCCAAAAGAGTGAACCAAGTGAGGAGGACTGAGAGTCAAATGTTGGAGGTGTACTTCTCAGGGATAAGTATCCTACAGAAGATTCTGTAGTGTTACGCTTTGTGTTCAGGAGAAGATCATCCTCGTTTTGCGACATTCGCACATAACATGTTCACGCAGGCCATGATTTTCCAAAAGAGTGAACCAAGTGCGGAGGATTCAGAGTCAAATGTTGGCATTTCACTTCTTAGGGATAAGTATCCTAGAGAAGTTCCTAAACTGTAACTTTTGTGTTCAGGCGAAAATCATTCTTGTTTTCTGACATTTGAATGGCACATGTTCACACAGGCCATGATTTCACAAAATAGAGAACCAAGTGCGGAGGACTCAGAGTTAAATGCTGCAAGTGCGCTTGTTTAGGAGAAGTATCGTACACAAGTTTTATATTGTAACTCTTTGTGTTCAGGAGGAAAGCACACTTGTTTTAGGACGTTTCCATGAAACGTGTTCATGCATGTCAGTTCCCTTCGAAAACAGTGAACCAAGTGAAGAGGACTCACAGTCATATGTAGCATGTGCACTTCTTTGGGAAGTCATGTGCAGCATGTGCACTTCTTTCTTATAAGTGTCCTACACAGGTTTCTACACTGTAACACTTTGTATTCTGGAGAAAACAACATTTGTTTTGTGCTGATTCTACCAACTATGTTCAGGCTTGTAATGAGCTTGAAAATAGGGACCAAGTGAGGACGCGTCAAATTCACATATTTCACTTTCTCTTCTCAGTGATAAGAATCCTGTAGATGTTCATACGTTGTAACTTTTTATGTTCCGGAGAAATGCACACTGGTTTTGTGACGTTTTCATGGAATATGTTCACGCAGGCCTTGATTTTCCAAAAGAGTGAACCAAGTGAGGAGGACTGAGAGTCAAATGTTGGAGGTGTACTTCTCAGGGATAAGTATCCTACAGAAGATTCTGTAGTGTTACGCTTTGTGTTCAGGAGAAGATCATCCTCGTTTTGCGACATTCGCACATAACATGTTCACGCAGGCCATGATTTTCCAAAAGAGTGAACCAAGTGCGGAGGATTCAGAGTCAAATGTTGGCATTTCACTTCTTAGTGATAAGTATCCTAGAGAAGTTTCTAAACTGTATCTTTTGTGTGCAGGCGCAAATCATACTTGTTTTCTGACATTTGAATGGCACATGTTCACACAGGCCATGATTTCACAAAATAGAGAACCAAGTGCGGAGGACTCAGAGTTAAATGCTGCAAGTGCGCTTCTTTAGGAGAAGTATCGTACACAAGTTTTATATTGTAACTCTTTGTGTTCAGGAGGAAAGCACACTTGTTTTAGGACGTTTCCATGAAACGTGTTCATGCATGTCGTTCCCTTCGAAAACAGTGAACCAAGTGAAGAGGACTCACAGTCATATGTAGCATGTGCACTTCTTTGGGAAGTCATGTGCAGCATGTGCACTTCTTTCAGATAAGTATCCTACACAGGTTTCTAGACTGTAACACTTTGTATTCTGGAGAAAACAACATTTGTTTTGTGCTGATTCTACCAACTATGTTCAGGCTTGTAATGAGCTTGAAAATAGGGACCAAGTGAGGACGCGTCAAATTCACATATTTCACTTTCTCTTCTCAGTGATAAGAATCCTGTAGATGTTCATACGTTGTAACTTTTTATGTTCCGGAGAAATGCACACTGGTTTTGTGACGTTTTCATGGAATATGTTCACGCAGGCCTTGATTTTCCAAAAGAGTGAACCAAGTGAGGAGGACTGAGAGACAAATGTTGGAGGTGCACTTCTCAGGGATAAGTATCCTACAGAAGATTCTGTAGTGTTACGCTTTGTGTTCAGGAGAAGATCATCCTCGTTTTGCGACATTCGCACATAACATGTTCACGCAGGCCATGATTTTCCAAAAGAGTGAACCAAGTGCGGAGGATTCAGAGTCAAATGTTGGCATTTCACTTCTTAGGGATAAGTATCCTAGAGAAGTTCCTAAACTGTAACTTTTGTGTGCAGGCGCAAATCATACTTGTTTTCTGACATTGGAAAGGCACATTTTCACACAGGCCATGATTTCACAAAATAGAGAACCAAGTGTGGAGGACTCAGAGTTAAATACTGCAAGTGCGCTTCTTTAGGAGAAGTTTCGTACAGAAGTTTCTATATTGTAACTCTTTGTGTTCAGGAGGAAATCACACTTGTTTTAGGACGTTTCCATGAAACGTGTTCATGCATGTCGTTCCCTTCGAAAACAGTGAACCAAGTGAAGAGGACTCACAGTCATATGTAGCATGTGCACTTCTTTGGGAAGTCATGTGCAGCATGTGCACTTCTTTCAGATAAGTATCCTACACAGGTTTCTAGACTGTAACACTTTGTATTCTGGAGAAAACAACATTTGTTTTGTGCTGATTCTACCAACTATGTTCAGGCTTGTAATGAGCTTGAAAATAGGGACCAAGTGAGGACGCGTCAAATTCACATATTTCACTTTCTCTTCTCAGTGATAAGAATCCTGTAGATGTTCATACGTTGTAACTTTTTATGTTCCGGAGAAATGCACACTGGTTTTGTGACGTTTTCATGGAATATGTTCACGCAGGCCTTGATTTTCCAAAAGAGTGAACCAAGTGAGGAGGACTGAGAGTCAAATGTTGGAGGTGTACTTCTCAGGGATAAGTATCCTACAGAAGATTCTGTAGTGTTACGCTTTGTGTTCAGGAGAAGATCATCCTCGTTTTGCGACATTCGCACATAACATGTTCACGCAGGCCATGATTTTCCAAAAGAGTGAACCAAGTGCGGAGGATTCAGAGTCAAATGTTGGCATTTCACTTCTTAGGGATAAGTATCCTAGAGAAGTTCCTAAACTGTAACTTTTGTGTTCAGGCGAAAATCATTCTTGTTTTCTGACATTTGAATGGCACATGTTCACACAGGCCATGATTTCACAAAATAGAGAACCAAGTGCGGAGGACTCAGAGTTAAATGCTGCAAGTGCGCTTGTTTAGGAGAAGTATCGTACACAAGTTTTATATTGTAACTCTTTGTGTTCAGGAGGAAAGCACACTTGTTTTAGGACGTTTCCATGAAACGTGTTCATGCATGTCATTCCCTTCGAAAACAGTGAACCAAGTGAAGAGGACTCACAGTCATATGTAGCATGTGCACTTCTTTGGGAAGTCATGTGCAGCATGTGCACTTCTTTCTGATAAGTGTCCTACACAGGTTTCTACACTGTAACACTTTGTATTCTGGAGAAAACAACATTTGTTTTGTGCTGATTCTACCAACTATGTTCAGGCTTGTAATGAGCTGGAAAATAGGGACCAAGTGAGGACGCGTCAAATTCACATATTTCACTTTCTCTTCTCAGTGATAAGAATCCTGTAGATGTTCATACGTTGTAACTTTTTATGTTGAGGAGAAATGCACACTGGTTTTGTGACGTTTTCATGGAATATGTTCACGCAGGCCTTGATTTTCCAAAAGAGTGAACCAAGTGAGGAGGACTGAGAGTAAAATGTTGGAGGTGCACTTCTCAGGGATAAGTATCCTACAGAAGATTCTGTAGTGTTACGCTTTGTGTTCAGGAGAAGATCATCCTCGTTTTGCGACATTCGCACATAACATGTTCACGCAGGCCATGATTTTCCAAAAGAGTGAACCAAGTGCGGAGGATTCAGAGTCAAATGTTGGCATTTCACTTCTTAGTGATAAGTATCCTAGAGAAGTTCCTAAACTGTAACTTTTGTGTTCAGGCGAAAATCATACTTGTTTTCTGACATTGGAATGGCACATGTTCACACAGGCCATGATTTCACAAAATAGAGAACCAAGTGTGGAGGACTCAGAGTTAAATACTGCAAGTGCGCTTCTTTAGGAGAAGTATCGTACAGAAGTTTCTATATTGTAACTCTTTGTGTTCAGGAGGAAATCACACTTGTTTTAGGACGTTTCCATGAAACGTGTTCATGCATGTCGTTCCCTTCGAAAACAGTGAACCAAGTGAAGAGGACTCACAGTCATATGTAGCATGTGCACTTCTTTGGGAAGTCATGTGCAGCATGTGCACTTCTTTCAGATAAGTATCCTACACAGGTTTCTAGACTGTAACACTTTGTATTCTGGAGAAAACAACATTTGTTTTGTGCTGATTCTACCAACTATGTTCAGGCTTGTAATGAGCTTGAAAATAGGGACCAAGTGAGGACGCGTCAAATTCACATATTTCACTTTCTCTTCTCAGTGATAAGAATCCTGTAGATGTTCATACGTTGTAACTTTTTATGTTCCGGAGAAATGCACACTGGTTTTGTGACGTTTTCATGGAATATGTTCACGCAGGCCTTGATTTTCCAAAAGAGTGAACCAAGTGAGGAGGACTGAGAGTCAAATGTTGGAGGTGTACTTCTCAGGGATAAGTATCCTACAGAAGATTCTGTAGTGTTACGCTTTGTGTTCAGGAGAAGATCATCCTCGTTTTGCGACATTCGCACATAACATGTTCACGCAGGCCATGATTTTCCAAAAGAGTGAACCAAGTGCGGAGGATTCAGAGTCAAATGTTGGCATTTCACTTCTTAGGGATAAGTATCCTAGAGAAGTTCCTAAACTGTAACTTTTGTGTTCAGGCGAAAATCATACTTGTTTTCTGACATTGGAAAGGCACATTTTCACACAGGCCACGATTTCACAAAATAGAGAACCAAGTGTGGAGGACTCAGAGTTAAATACTGCAAGTGCGCTTCTTTAGGAGAAGTATCGTACACAAGTTTTATATTGTAACTCTTTGTGTTCAGGAGGAAAGCACACTTGTTTTAGGACGTTTCCATGAAACGTGTTCATGCATGTCGTTCCCTTCGAAAACAGTGAACCAAGTGAAGAGGACTCACAGTCATATGTAGCATGTGCACTTCTTTGGGAAGTCATGTGCAGCATGTGCACTTCTTTCAGATAAGTATCCTACACAGGTTTCTAGACTGTAACACTTTGTATTCTGGAGAAAACAACATTTGTTTTGTGCTGATTCTACCAACTATGTTCAGGCTTGTAATGAGCTTGAAAATAGGGACCAAGTGAGGACGCGTCAAATTCACATATTTCACTTTCTCTTCTCAGTGATAAGAATCCTGTAGATGTTCATACGTTGTAACTTTTTATGTTCCGGAGAAATGCACACTGGTTTTGTGACGTTTTCATGGAATATGTTCATGCAGGCCTTGATTTTCCAAAAGAGTGAACCAAGTGAGGAGGACTGAGAGTCAAATGTTGGAGGTGTACTTCTCAGGGATAAGTATCCTACAGAAGATTCTGTAGTGTTACGCTTTGTGTTCAGGAGAAGATCATCCTCGTTTTGCGACATTCGCACATAACATGTTCACGCAGGCCATGATTTTCCAAAAGAGTGAACCAAGTGCGGAGGATTCAGAGTCAAATGTTGGCATTTCACTTCTTAGGGATAAGTATCCTAGAGAAGTTCCTAAACTGTAACTTTTGTGTTCAGGCGAAAATCATTCTTGTTTTCTGACATTTGAATGGCACATGTTCACACAGGCCATGATTTCACAAAATAGAGAACCAAGTGCGGAGGACTCAGAGTTAAATGCTGCAAGTGCGCTTGTTTAGGAGAAGTATCGTACACAAGTTTTATATTGTAACTCTTTGTGTTCAGGAGGAAAGCACACTTGTTTTAGGACGTTTCCATGAAACGTGTTCATGCATGTCGTTCCCTTCGAAAACAGTGAACCAAGTGAAGAGGACTCACAGTCATATGTAGCATGTGCACTTCTTTGGGAAGTCATGTGCAGCATGTGCACTTCTTTCTTATAAGTGTCCTACACAGGTTTCTACACTGTAACACTTTGTATTCTGGAGAAAACAACATTTGTTTTGTGCTGATTCTACCAACTATGTTCAGGCTTGTAATGAGCTTGAAAATAGGGACCAAGTGAGGACGCGTCAAATTCACATATTTCACTTTCTCTTCTCAGTGATAAGAATCCTGTAGATGTTCATACGTTGTAACTTTTTATGTTCGGAGAAATGCACACTGGTTTTGTGACGTTTTCATGGAATATGTTCACGCAGGCCTTGATTTTCCAAAAGAGTGAACCAAGTGAGGAGGACTGAGAGTCAAATGTTGGAGGTGCTACTTCTCAGGGATAAGTATCCTACAGAAGATTCTGTAGTGTTACGCTTTGTGTTCAGGAGAAGATCATCCTCGTTTTGCGACATTCGCACATAACATGTTCACGCAGGCCATGATTTTCCAAAAGAGTGAACCAAGTGCGGAGGATTCAGAGTCAAATGTTGGCATTTCACTTCTTAGGGATAAGTATCCTAGAGAAGTTCCTAAACTGTAACTTTTGTGTTCAGGCGAAAATCATTCTTGTTTTCTGACATTTGAATGGCACATGTTCACACAGGCCATGATTTCACAAAATAGAGAACCAAGTGCGGAGGACTCAGAGTTAAATGCTGCAAGTGCGCTTGTTTAGGAGAAGTATCGTACACAAGTTTTATATTGTAACTCTTTGTGTTCAGGAGGAAAGCACACTTGTTTTAGGACGTTTCCATGAAACGTGTTCATGCATGTCATTCCCTTCGAAAACAGTGAACCAAGTGAAGAGGACTCACAGTCATATGTAGCATGTGCACTTCTTTGGGAAGTCATGTGCAGCATGTGCACTTCTTTCTGATAAGTGTCCTACACAGGTTTCTACACTGTAACACTTTGTATTCTGGAGAAAACAACATTTGTTTTGTGCTGATTCTACCAACTATGTTCAGGCTTGTAATGAGCTGGAAAATAGGGACCAAGTGAGGACGCGTCAAATTCACATATTTCACTTTCTCTTCTCAGTGATAAGAATCCTGTAGATGTTCATACGTTGTAACTTTTTATGTTGAGGAGAAATGCACACTGGTTTTGTGACGTTTTCATGGAATATGTTCACGCAGGCCTTGATTTTCCAAAAGAGTGAACCAAGTGAGGAGGACTGAGAGTCAAATGTTGGAGGTGTACTTCTCAGGGATAAGTATCCTACAGAAGATTCTGTAGTGTTACGCTTTGTGTTCAGGAGAAGATCATCCTCGTTTTGCGACATTCGCACATAACATGTTCACGCAGGCCATGATTTTCCAAAAGAGTGAACCAAGTGCGGAGGATTCAGAGTCAAATGTTGGCATTTCACTTCTTAGGGATAAGTATCCTAGAGAAGTTCCTAAACTGTAACTTTTGTGTTCAGGCGAAAATCATTCTTGTTTTCTGACATTTGAATGGCACATGTTCACACAGGCCATGATTTCACAAAATAGAGAACCAAGTGCGGAGGACTCAGAGTTAAATGCTGCAAGTGCGCTTGTTTAGGAGAAGTATCGTACACAAGTTTTATATTGTAACTCTTTGTGTTCAGGAGGAAAGCACACTTGTTTTAGGACGTTTCCATGAAACGTGTTCATGCATGTCATTCCCTTCGAAAACAGTGAACCAAGTGAAGAGGACTCACAGTCATATGTAGCATGTGCACTTCTTTGGGAAGTCATGTGCAGCATGTGCACTTCTTTCTGATAAGTGTCCTACACAGGTTTCTACACTGTAACACTTTGTATTCTGGAGAAAACAACATTTGTTTTGTGCTGATTCTACCAACTATGTTCAGGCTTGTAATGAGCTTGAAAATAGGGACCAAGTGAGGACGCGTCAAATTCACATATTTCACTTTCTCTTCTCAGTGATAAGAATCCTGTAGATGTTCATACGTTGTAACTTTTTATGTTCCGGAGAAATGCACACTGGTTTTGTGACGTTTTCATGGAATATGTTCACGCAGGCCTTGATTTTCCAAAAGAGTGAACCAAGTGAGGAGGACTGAGAGTACAAATGTTGGAGGCTGTACTTCTCAGGGATAAGTATCCTACAGAAGATTCTGTAGTGTTACGCTTTGTGTTCAGGAGAAGATCATCCTCGTTTTGCGACATTCGCACATAACATGTTCACGCAGGCCATGATTTTCCAAAAGAGTGAACCAAGTGCGGAGGATTCAGAGTCAAATGTTGGCATTTCACTTCTTAGGGATAAGTATCCTAGAGAAGTTCCTAAACTGTAACTTTTGTGTGCAGGCGCAAATCATACTTGTTTTCTGACATTGGAAAGGCACATTTTCACACAGGCCATGATTTCACAAAATAGAGAACCAAGTGTGGAGGACTCAGAGTTAAATACTGCAAGTGCGCTTCTTTAGGAGAAGTTTCGTACAGAAGTTTCTATATTGTAACTCTTTGTGTTCAGGAGGAAATCACACTTGTTTTAGGACGTTTCCATGAAACGTGTTCATGCATGTCGTTCCCTTCGAAAACAGTGAACCAAGTGAAGAGGACTCACAGTCATATGTAGCATGTGCACTTCTTTGGGAAGTCATGTGCAGCATGTGCACTTCTTTCAGATAAGTATCCTACACAGGTTTCTAGACTGTAACACTTTGTATTCTGGAGAAAACAACATTTGTTTTGTGCTGATTCTACCAACTATGTTCAGGCTTGTAATGAGCTTGAAAATAGGGACCAAGTGAGGACGCGTCAAATTCACATATTTCACTTTCTCTTCTCAGTGATAAGAATCCTGTAGATGTTCATACGTTGTAACTTTTTATGTTGAGGAGAAATGCACACTGGTTTTGTGACGTTTTCATGGAATATGTTCACGCAGGCCTTGATTTTCCAAAAGAGTGAACCAAGTGAGGAGGACTGAGAGTCAAATGTTGGAGGTGTACTTCTCAGGGATAAGTATCCTACAGAAGATTCTGTAGTGTTACGCTTTGTGTTCAGGAGAAGATCATCCTCGTTTTGCGACATTCGCACATAACATGTTCACGCAGGCCATGATTTTCCAAAAGAGTGAACCAAGTGCGGAGGATTCAGAGTCAAATGTTGGCATTTCACTTCTTAGGGATAAGTATCCTAGAGAAGTTCCTAAACTGTAACTTTTGTGTGCAGGCGCAAATCATACTTGTTTTCTGACATTGAAAGGCACATTTTCACACAGGCCATGATTTCACAAAATAGAGAACCAAGTGTGGAGGACTCAGAGTTAAATACTGCAAGTGCGCTTCTTTAGGAGAAGTTTCGTACAGAAGTTTCTATATTGTAACTCTTTGTGTTCAGGAGGAAATCACACTTGTTTTAGGACGTTTCCATGAAACGTGTTCATGCATGTCGTTCCCTTCGAAAACAGTGAACCAAGTGAAGAGGACTCACAGTCATATGTAGCATGTGCACTTCTTTGGGAAGTCATGTGCAGCATGTGCACTTCTTTCAGATAAGTATCCTACACAGGTTTCTAGACTGTAACACTTTGTATTCTGGAGAAAACAACATTTGTTTTGTGCTGATTCTACCAACTATGTTCAGGCTTGTAATGAGCTTGAAAATAGGGACCAAGTGAGGACGCGTCAAATTCACATATTTCACTTTCTCTTCTCAGTGATAAGAATCCTGTAGATGTTCATACGTTGTAACTTTTTATGTTGAGGAGAAATGCACACTGGTTTTGTGCCGTTTTCATGGAATATGTTCACGCAGGCCTTGATTTTCCAAAAGAGTGAACCAAGTGAGGAGGACTGAGAGTCAAATGTTGGAGGTGTACTTCTCAGGGATAAGTATCCTACAGAAGATTCTGTAGTGTTACGCTTTGTGTTCAGGAGAAGATCATCCTCGTTTTGCGACATTCGCACATAACATGTTCAGGCAGGCCATGATTTTCCAAAAGAGTGAACCAAGTGCGGAGGATTCAGAGTCAAATGTTGGCATTTCACTTCTTAGGGATAAGTATCCTAGAGAAGTTCCTAAACTGTAACTTTTGTGTTCAGGCGAAAATCATTCTTGTTTTCTGACATTTGAATGGCACATGTTCACACAGGCCATGATTTCACAAAATAGAGAACCAAGTGCGGAGGACTCAGAGTTAAATGCTGCAAGTGCGCTTGTTTAGGAGAAGTATCGTACAGAAGTTTTATATTGTAACTCTTTGTGTTCAGGAGGAAAGCACACTTGTTTTAGGACGTTTCCATGAAACGTGTTCATGCATGTCGTTCCCTTCGAAAACAGTGAACCAAGTGAAGAGGACTCACAGTCATATGTAGCATGTGCACTTCTTTGGGAAGTCATGTGCAGCCTGTGCACTTCTTTCTGAAAAGTGTCCTACACAGGTTTCTACACTGTAACACTTTGTATTCTGGATAAAACAACATTTGTTTTGTGCTGATTCTACCAGCTATGTTCAGGCTTGTAATGAGCTGGAAAATAGTGACCAAGTGAGGACGCGTCAAATTCACATATTTCACTTTCTCTTCTCAGTGATAAGAATCCTGTAGATGTTCATATGTTGTAACTTGTTATGTTGAGGAGAAATGCACACTGGTTTTGTGACGTTTTCATGGAATATGTTCATGCAGGCCTTGATTTTCCAAAAGAGTGAACCAAGTGAGGAGGACTGAGAGTCAAATGTTGGAGGTGTACTTCTCAGGGATAAGTATCCTACAGAAGATTCTGTAGTGTTACGCTTTGTGTTCAGGAGAAGATCATCCTCGTTTTGCGACATTCGCACATAACATGTTCAGGCAGGCCATGATTTTCCAAAAGAGTGAACCAAGTGCGGAGGATTCAGAGTCAAATGTTGGCATTTCACTTCTTAGGGATAAGTATCCTAGAGAAGTTCCTAAACTGTAACTTTTGTGTTCAGGCGAAAATCATTCTTGTTTTCTGACATTTGAATGGCACATGTTCACACAGGCCATGATTTCACAAAATAGAGAACCAAGTGCGGAGGACTCAGAGTTAAATGCTGCAAGTGCGCTTGTTTAGGAGAAGTATCGTACAGAAGTTTAATATTGTAACTCTTTGTGTTCAGGAGGAAAGCACACTTCTTTTAGGACGTTTCCATGAAACGTGTTCATGCATGCCGTTCCCTTCGAAAACAGTGAACCAAGTGAAGAGGACTCACAGTCATATGTAGCATGTGCACTTCTTTGGGAAGTCATGTGCAGCATGTGCACTTCTTTCTTATAAGTGTCCTACACAGGTTTCTACACTGTAACACTTTGTATTCTGGAGAAAACAACATTTGTTTTGTGCTGATTCTACCAACTATGTTCAGGCTTGTAATGAGCTTGAAAATAGGGACCAAGTGAGGACGCGTCAAATTCACATATTTCACTTTCTCTTCTCAGTGATAAGAATCCTGTAGATGTTCATACGTTGTAACTTTTTATGTTCCGGAGAAATGCACACTGGTTTTGTGACGTTTTCATGGAATATGTTCATGCAGGCCTTGATTTTCCAAAAGAGTGAACCAAGTGAGGAGGACTGAGAGACAAATGTTGGAGGCGCACTTCTCAGGGATAAGTATCCTACAGAAGATTCTGTAGTGTTACGCTTTGTGTTCAGGAGAAGATCATCCTCGTTTTGCGACATTCGCACATAACATGTTCACGCAGGCCATGATTTTCCAAAAGAGTGAACCAAGTGCGGAGGATTCAGAGTCAAATGTTGGCATTTCACTTCTTAGGGATAAGTATCCTAGAGAAGTTCCTAAACTGTAACTTTTGTGTTCAGGCGAAAATCATTCTTGTTTTCTGACATTTGAATGGCACATGTTCACACAGGCCATGATTTCACAAAATAGAGAACCAAGTGCGGAGGACTCAGAGTTAAATGCTGCAAGTGCGCTTGTTTAGGAGAAGTATCGTACAGAAGTTTAATATTGTAACTCTTTGTGTTCAGGAGGAAAGCACACTTCTTTTAGGACGTTTCCATGAAACGTGTTCATGCATGCCGTTCCCTTCGAAAACAGTGAACCAAGTGAAGAGGACTCACAGTCATATGTAGCATGTGCACTTCTTTGGGAAGTCATGTGCAGCATGTGCACTTCTTTCAGATAAGTATCCTACACAGGTTTCTAGACTGTAACACTTTGTATTCTGGAGAAAACAACATTTGTTTTGTGCTGATTCTACCAACTATGTTCAGGCTTGTAATGAGCTGAAAATAGGGACCAAGTGAGGACGCGTCAAATTCACATATTTCACTTTCTCTTCTCAGTGATAAGAATCCTGTAGATGTTCATACGTTGTAACTTTTTATGTTCCGGAGAAATGCACACTGGTTTTGTGACGTTTTCATGGAATATGTTCATGCAGGCCTTGATTTTCCAAAAGAGTGAACCAAGTGAGGAGGACTGAGAGTCAAATGTTGGAGGTGTACTTCTCAGGGATAAGTATCCTACAGAAGATTCTGTAGTGTTACGCTTTGTGTTCAGGAGAAGATCATCCTCGTTTTGCGACATTCGCACATAACATGTTCAGGCAGGCCATGATTTTCCAAAAGAGTGAACCAAGTGCGGAGGATTCAGAGTCAAATGTTGGCATTTCACTTCTTAGGGATAAGTATCCTAGAGAAGTTCCTAAACTGTAACTTTTGTGTTCAGGCGAAAATCATTCTTGTTTTCTGACATTTGAATGGCACATGTTCACACAGGCCATGATTTCACAAAATAGAGAACCAAGTGCGGAGGACTCAGAGTTAAATGCTGCAAGTGCGCTTGTTTAGGAGAAGTATCGTACACAAGTTTTATATTGTAACTCTTTGTGTTCAGGAGGAAAGCACACTTGTTTTAGGACGTTTCCATGAAACGTGTTCATGCATGTCATTCCCTTCGAAAACAGTGAACCAAGTGAAGAGGACTCACAGTCATATGTAGCATGTGCACTTCTTTGGGAAGTCATGTGCAGCATGTGCACTTCTTTCTTATAAGTGTCCTACACAGGTTTCTACACTGTAACACTTTGTATTCTGGAGAAAACAACATTTGTTTTGTGCTGATTCTACCAACTATGTTCAGGCTTGTAATGAGCTGGAAAATAGGGACCAAGTGAGGACGCGTCAAATTCACATATTTCACTTTCTCTTCTCAGTGATAAGAATCCTGTAGATGTTCATACGTTGTAACTTTTTATGTTCCGGAGAAATGCACACTGGTTTTGTGACGTTTTCATGGAATATGTTCATGCAGGCCTTGATTTTCCAAAAGAGTGAACCAAGTGAGGAGGACTGAGAGACAAATGTTGGAGGCGCACTTCTCAGGGATAAGTATCCTACAGAAGATTCTGTAGTGTTACGCTTTGTGTTCAGGAGAAGATCATCCTCGTTTTGCGACATTCGCACATAACATGTTCACGCAGGCCATGATTTTCCAAAAGAGTGAACCAAGTGCGGAGGATTCAGAGTCAAATGTTGGCATTTCACTTCTTAGGGATAAGTATCCTAGAGAAGTTCCTAAACTGTAACTTTTGTGTTCAGGCGAAAATCATTCTTGTTTTCTGACATTTGAATGGCACATGTTCACACAGGCCATGATTTCACAAAATAGAGAACCAAGTGCGGAGGACTCAGAGTTAAATGCTGCAAGTGCGCTTCTTTAGGAGAAGTATCGTACACAAGTTTTATATTGTAACTCTTTGTGTTCAGGAGGAAAGCACACTTGTTTTAGGACGTTTCCATGAAACGTGTTCATGCATGTCATTCCCTTCGAAAACAGTGAACCAAGTGAAGAGGACTCACAGTCATATGTAGCATGTGCACTTCTTTGGGAAGTCATGTGCAGCATGTGCACTTCTTTCTAGATAAGTGTCCTACACAGGTTTCTACACTGTAACACTTTGTATTCTGGAGAAAACAACATTTGTTTTGTGCTGATTCTACCAACTATGTTCAGGCTTGTAATGAGCTGGAAAATAGGGACCAAGTGAGGACGCGTCAAATTCACATATTTCACTTTCTCTTCTCAGTGATAAGAATCCTGTAGATGTTCATACGTTGTAACTTTTTATGTTCGGAGAAATGCACACTGGTTTTGTGACGTTTTCATGGAATATGTTCACGCAGGCCTTGATTTTCCAAAAGAGTGAACCAAGTGAGGAGGACTGAGAGTCAAATGTTGGAGGTGTACTTCTCAGGGATAAGTATCCTACAGAAGATTCTGTAGTGTTACGCTTTGTGTTCAGGAGAAGATCATCCTCGTTTTGCGACATTCGCACATAACATGTTCACGCAGGCCATGATTTTCCAAAAGAGTGAACCAAGTGCGGAGGATTCAGAGTCAAATGTTGGCATTTCACTTCTTAGGGATAAGTATCCTAGAGAAGTTCCTAAACTGTAACTTTTGTGTTCAGGCAAAAATCATACTTGTTTTCTGACATTTGAATGGCACATGTTCACACAGGCCATGATTTCACAAAATAGAGAACCAAGTGCGGAGGACTCAGAGTTAAATGCTGCAAGTGCGCTTGTTTAGGAGAAGTATCGTACACAAGTTTTATATTGTAACTCTTTGTGTTCAGGAGGAAAGCACACTTGTTTTAGGACGTTTCCATGAAACGTGTTCATGCATGTCATTCCCTTCGAAAACAGTGAACCAAGTGAAGAGGACTCACAGTCATATGTAGCATGTGCACTTCTTTGGGAAGTCATGTGCAGCATGTGCACTTCTTTCTTATAAGTGTCCTACACAGGTTTCTACACTGTAACACTTTGTATTCTGGAGAAAACAACATTTGTTTTGTGCTGATTCTACCAACTATGTTCAGGCTTGTAATGAGCTGGAAAATAGGGACCAAGTGAGGACGCGTCAAATTCACATATTTCACTTTCTCTTCTCAGTGATAAGAATCCTGTAGATGTTCATACGTTGTAACTTTTTATGTTGAGGAGAAATGCACACTGGTTTTGTGACGTTTTCATGGAATATGTTCATGCAGGCCTTGATTTTCCAAAAGAGTGAACCAAGTGAGGAGGACTGAGAGACAAATGTTGGAGGTGTACTTCTCAGGGATAAGTATCCTACAGAAGATTCTGTAGTGTTACGCTTTGTGATCAGGAGAAGATCATCCTCGTTTTGCGACATTCACACATAACATGTTCACGCAGGCCATGACTTTCCAAAAGAGTGAACCACGTGCGTAGGATTCAGAGTCAAATGTTGGCATTTCACTTCTTAGGGATAAGTATCCTAGAGAAGTTCCTAAACTGTAACTTTTGTGTGCAGGCGCAAATCATACTTGTTTTCTGACATTGGAAAGGCACATTTTCACACAGGCCATGATTTCACAAAATAGAGAACCAATGTGGAGGACTCAGAGTTAAATACTGCAAGTGCGCTTCTTTAGGAGAAGTTCGTACAGAAGTTTCTATATTGTAACTCTTTGTGTTCAGGAGGAAATCACACTTGTTTAGGACGTTTCCATGAAACGTGTTCATGCATGTCGTTCCCTTCGAAACAGTGAACCAAGTGAAGAGGACTCACAGTCATATGTAGCATGTGCACTTCTTTGGGAAGTCATGTGCAGCATGTGCACTTCTTTCAGATAAGTATCCTACACAGGTTTCTAGACTGTAACACTTTGTATTCTGGAGAAAACAACATTTGTTTTGTGCTGATTCTACCAACTATGTTCAGGCTTGTAATGAGCTTGAAAATAGGGACCAAGTGAGGACGCGTCAAATTCACATATTTCACTTTCTCTTCTCAGTGATAAGAATCCTGTAGATGTTCATACGTTGTAACTTTTTATGTTCGGAGAAATGCACACTGGTTTTGTGACGTTTTCATGGAATATGTTCACGCAGGCCTTGATTTTCCAAAAGAGTGAACCAAGTGAGGAGGACTGAGAGTCAAATGTTGGAGGTGTACTTCTCAGGGATAAGTATCCTACAGAAGATTCTGTAGTGTTACGCTTTGTGTTCAGGAGAAGATCATCCTCGTTTTGCGACATTCGCACATAACATGTTCACGCAGGCCATGATTTTCCAAAAGAGTGAACCAAGTGCGTAGGATTCAGAGTCAAATGTTGGCATTTCACTTCTTAGGGATAAGTATCCTAGAGAAGTTCCTAAACTGTAACTTTTGTGTTCAGGCGAAAATCATTCTTGTTTTCTGACATTTGAATGGCACATGTTCACACAGGCCATGATTTCACAAAATAGAGAACCAAGTGCGGAGGACTCAGAGTTAAATGCTGCAAGTGCGCTTGTTTAGGAGAAGTATCGTACACAAGTTTTATATTGTAACTCTTTGTGTTCAGGAGGAAAGCACACTTGTTTTAGTACGTTTCCATGAAAGGTGTTCATGGATGTCATTCCTTCGAAAACAGTGAACCAAGTGAAGAGGACTCACAGTCATATGTAGCATGTGCACTTCTTTGGGAAGTCATGTGCAGCATGTGCACTTCTTTCTTATAATTGTCCTACACAGGTTTCTACACTGTAACACTTTGTATTCTGGAGAAAACAACATTTGTTTTGTGCTGATTCTACCAACTATGTTTAGGCTTGTAAGGAGCTTGAAAATAGGGACCAAGTGAGGACGCGTCAAATTCACATATTTCACTTTCTCTTCTCAGTGATAAGAATCCTGTAGATGTTCATACATTGTAACTTTTTATGTTCCGGAGAAATGCACACTGGTTTTGTGACGTTTTCATGGAATATGTTCATGCAGGCCTTGATTTTCCAAAAGAGTGAACCAAGTGAGGAGGACTGAGAGTCAAATGTTGGAGGTGTACTTCTCAGGGATAAGTATCCTACAGAAGATTCTGTAGTGTTACGCTTTGTGTTCAGGAGAAGATCATCCTCGTTTTGCGACATTCGCACATAACATGTTCACGCAGGCCATGATTTTCCAAAAGAGTGAACCAAGTGCGTAGGATTTAGAGTCAAATGTTGGCATTTCACTTCTTAGTGATAAGTATCCTAGAGAAGTTCCTAAACTGTAACTTTTGTGTGCAGGCGCAAATCATACTTGTTTTCTGACATTGGAAAGGCACATTTTCTTTTTTTTTTTGGGGGGGGGGATTTCTTTTTTTTTTTTATTAAAAATTTAATTATACATTTTAAAATTTTTTACCAGTTCCCTCCCTCCCCCCTTCCCTTCCCCCAGTGTCTCCCCCCCAATTCCCAGAGAGTCCTTTATTGTGTGCGCCTAACTCTCCACTGGGTCCTCCTCTCCAATGACATATAAGGACCCAGTGGCATTTCCATAAGCCCTTTCTCTTGTTCCCCTTAAGCATAAGATCACTACTATGGCTGTCAATCCCTTGCCTCCAGGGGTCTCGGTGCCCTTAACAGATGCTAGACTTTATGAGGGCAACAGTGCGCTGGACATTGCGCAGGGCATGCAAAGTCCCATTATGATTGCTTTGGCCCCAACTATTGTTGAGAATCTTGCAAATCGTTGCTCCTCCCATCCTTTTGCTCTTACAATCTTACCGCCCCCTCTTCCGCAAATGTCCCTGAACTCCAGGATGGGGAGAGATTAGGCTGTCCTAGTTCTATGTGATTGATATAGAGTCTCTGAAGTTCTGGATTGTGGTTTGTTGATTTTCTTTTGCAGTTTTGCTGCTCCTGCAATTCCCTTCACTCCATTCTGCTGGGCACTGTATGTCACCCCCTGGCCAGAGACAAAAAGCTGTTAAACTGGAGTCTTGTTGTAATAGCACATTCAAGGGTAGATGTAATAAGAGTAGGAAACCTCACTGAGGGAGGGGTCCATCACCCATTTGCAAAATGATTACTTTTTATCTGCTAGACTATATGCCCTCCCCTCCTGGTGAGATCAGGAAAGAACGTCTGTGAACTTAACCAGGTTTCTCATTACTTACTTGCAGACCTTCATGGAGGCCTATTTTCTCTGCTGTAACATGGTCTCCTCTCTCCTTGTTTCTGGTGTGGCCCTCCTAACCCATCTCTCTTGTTCATAATCCTTGCAATTACTGTGTTACATAGGTTTACTTTTGAGTGTCCCAATGTGGGCTGGGTGAGTTTGGTACTAGGAGCCACCTATTAGGGAGTACATACGGCGCTTAATTTTCTGGGTTTGGGATACTTCACTTAATATAATTCTTTCTAATGACATCCATTTCCCAGCAAATTCCAGTAATTCATCATTTTTGATGGCTGAGTAGTACTCCATTGTATAGATGTACCACAGTTTCCTTATCCACTCGTCAACTGTTGGACATTTAGGTTGATTCCATGACTTTGCTATTGTAAACAGTGTTGCTATGAACATGGTCGAGCTTGTGCTATCGAGGCGAACCTCTGCTGCATGGGGGGTTATTCCCAAAAGTGGGATAGCAGGGTCATATTGCATTTCAATCTTTAATTTCTTTAAGAATCTCCAGACGGCTCGCCAGAGTGGCTGTATGAGCCTGCATTCCCACCAACAATGTAGGAGAGTTCCCCTCTCTCCACATCCTCTCCAGCATTTGTCGTTGTTTGTATTGTGGATTTTTGCCATCCTGACCGGGGTGAGATGATATCTCAGGGAAGTTTTGATTTGCATTTCCCTGATGGCTAAGGAAGTGGAGCATTTTTTAAGATAATTGTTAGACATTTTAATTTCATCCCTGGTAAATTTTCTTTGATGTTCCAGGGCCCATTTTTTAATTGGGCCAGTGTTTTCCTTGGAGTTTAATTTTCTAAGTTCTTTGTGCACTCTGGACAGTAGAGCTCTGTCAGATATGTGGTTAGTGAAGATTTTCTCCCATTCTGTGGGTCGCCTTTGAGCTCGTGTGACAATCTCTTTATCTGAACAGAAGCTCTTTAATTTCACAAGATCCCAACTGTTGAGAGTTGGTAGCAGTGACTGTGCCATTGGATGTCTGTTTAGGAAGTGTTGGCCTAGCCCAATCAGCTCCAGGGAGTTCCCTATCCTTTCAACTATGGTTTTTAAAGTCTCTGGCCTGATATAAAGGTCCTTGATCCATTTGGAATTAAGTCTTGTACATGGTGACAAGTACGGGTCCAGCTTTAATCTTCTGCATGTGGAGATCCAGTTTTGCCAGCACCATTTGTTGAAGATGCTGTTCTTTTTCCATTGGATTCTTTGGGCCCCTTTGTCAAAGACCAAATGGCTGTAACTTTGTGGGCTTATATCTGGGTCTTCAATCCTTATCCATTGATCTGTGTGTCTATTTTGGAGCCAGTACCAGGCTGTCTTTATAACTATGGATTTGTAGTATAGACTTAGGATTGGTATGGTAATACCTCCAGCTGTGTTTTTGTTACTCAGGATTGTTTTTGCTATCCTGGGTCTTTTGTGCCTCCATATGAACTTTGAGATTGTTTGGTCAACTTCTTTGAAGAATTGCTTTGGGATTTTGATTGGTATAGCATTGAATCTGTATATTGCCTTTGGTAGGATGGTCATTTTTACAATGTTGATTCTGCCAATCCAGGAACAAGGGAGGTCTTTCCACCTTCTGGTGTCTTCTGCGATTTCTTTCTTTAGGGTTTTAAAGTTTTCATTGTAAAGGTCTTTTACCTCCTTAGTTAGGTTTGTACCAAGGTATTTCATTTTTTTAGGGGTTATAGTAAGTGGCATGGTTTCTCTCGAGGCTTTTTCACTTCTTTCATTCTGGGCATATAGGAAGGCCTCCGATTTTTGCACATTTATTTTGTATCCTGCCACCCTGCTGAACTTCTCAATTAGTTCCAGGAGCTTCCTGGTGGAGTTTTTGGGATCACTCAGGTATAAGATCATGTCATCTGCAAATAGAGATAGCTTGACTTCTTCCTTGCCAATTTGAATCCCTCTTATGTCCCTTTCTTGTCTTATGGCTTCAGCTAAGACTTCAAGTACAATATTGAATAGAAGTGGTGAGAGTGGACAGCCTTGTCTTGTTCCTGATCGAAGTGGGAATGCTTCCAATTGTTCCCCATTGAGCATAATCCTTGCTGTGGGCTTGTTGTATACAGCTTTTATTATATTGATAAAGGTTCCTTCCATTCCTACTGTCTCTAGCGTTTTGATCATAAAAGGCTGTTGGATCTTGTCAAAAGCTTTTTCTGTATTTATCGAGAGTATCATGTGGTCTTGGACTTTGGACTGGTTTACATGATGAATTACATTTATTGATTTGCGTATGTTGAACCAACCTTGTGTGCCGGGGATGAAGCCTACTTGGTCCCCATGAATGATCTTTTTAATATGTTTTTGAATCCGATTTGCTAAGACTTTGTTGAGAATCTTTGCGTCTGTGTTCATCAGGGAGATCGGCCTATAGTTTTCTTTTTTAAGTGAATCTTTATTAGGTTTTGGGATTAAAACGATATTAGCTTCATAGAAGGAATTTGGTAGTGTTCCTTCCTTTGCTATTTGATGGAACAGTTTAAGGAGTATTGGTGTTATTAACTCCTTAAATGTCTTGTAGAACTCTGTGCTGAATCCATCTGGTCCAGGACATTTTTTGGTGGGAAGATTCGAGATTACTTCCTCAATTTCCTTATATGTTATAGGACTATTTAAATAATTCACAACTTCCTGATTCAATTTAGGTAAGTTGTGTTTACTTAGAAATTCATCCATCTCTTTTGTGTTGTCAAACTTCACAGAGAATAAGTTTTTGAAATATGATGTTATAATTCTCTGGATTTCTTGGGTATCCGTAGTGATAACTCCATGTTCATTTCTAATTTTGTTAATTTGGGTTTTCTCTCTCTTGCTTTTGGTTAGTTTAGCTAGGGGTGTATCAATCTTGTTGATTTTTTCAAAGAACCAGCTTTTTGATTGGTTGATTTTTTCTATCGTTTTCTTAGTCTCGATTTCAGATATTTCTCCCCTTATTTTGCTAATCTCTTCTCTTCTACTGCTTTTGGGATCAGATTGCTCTAGTTTCTCTAAAGCTTTAAGCTGCATTGTTAAGTTGTTTATTTCTGATGTTTCCTTTTTTTTGACGTGGGCATTAAGAGCTATGAACTTACCTCTTAAAACAGCTTTCATTGTGTCCCAGAGATTTTGGTAAGTTGTATTTTCGTTATCATTCACTTTCAGGAAATCTTGAATTTCCTTTTTAATTTCTTCCTGAATCCAGTTCTCATTCAGCATCATAGTGTTAAGTTTCCAGGAGTTAGTGTATTTTCTCTTGTTTGATGTGTTGTGGATGTCCAGCTTTAGGCCGTGGTGGTCTGATAGGGCACAGGTTAGAATTTCAACTTTCTTGTATATGTGTAGATTCATTTTGTGGCCCAATATGTGATCTATTTTGGAGAAAGTTCCGTGTGCTGCTGAGAAAAATGTGTATTCTTTGGTGCGTGGGTGAAAAGTTCGATAGAGATCTGTGAGGTCCATTTCTTTCAGGGTTTGATTAAGTTCCAAAGTGTCTCTGTTAAGCTTTTGACCTGTTGATCTATCCCATGTAGAGAGGGCGGTGTTGAAGTCCCCAAGAATTATCGTTTGGGGGTTGATTTCTTGCTTTAGACGCTGTAGGGTTTTCTTAATGAATGTGGAGGGGCCCGTATTGGGTGCATATATGTTCAGTATTGTGAAATCTTCCTGGTGAATTGTACCTCTGACTAAAATGTAGTATCCATCCGTGTCTCTTATAATTTTTTTTGGTTTGAAATCCACTTTGTCTGATAGCATAATGGCTACCCCTGCCTGTTTTCTGCTTCCATTTGCTTGTAGAATTGTTGACCAGCCTTTTATTTTTAGAACGTGCCTATCTTTTGTGGTGAGATGGGTTTCCTGCAGGCAACAGATTGATGGATTGTGATTTTTAATCCAAGTTTGTAATCTGTGTCTCTTGATCGGTGAATTAAGTCCATTAACATTTAGTGTTACAATGGAGAAACTATTGTTAATTCCAGACATTTATTATGTTTAGTAGCTTTTATAAGTATATTGCTTCGCTTTTAATGGTGTTATATTTGCCTTCTGTTCTCCTGGATATGCCTGTTTTTTTCTTCACGCTTGAGTATCATTTCTAGCAGTTTTTGAAGGCCTGGTTTGGTGGCCATGTATCCCTTAAAGTTGTCTTTGTGCTGGAAAATTTTTCTTTCTCCCTCGATCATGACTGATAGTTTTGCAGGGTAAATCAGCCTGGGTTGACATTTTTGCTCATTCAATACTTGAAGTATGTCTCTCCAAGCTCTTCTTGCTTTTACTGTTTCGACTGAGAAGTCATTTGTTATTTTAATAGGTTTGCCTTTAAAAGTGACTTGTTTTTTCTCCCTTGAAGCTCTCATCACCAGTTCTTTATCTTGAATGTGGAGTGTTTTAACTATTATTTGCCGCGGTGTGCTTCTATTTTGGTCGTATCTGTTTGGGGTGCGGAATGCCTCTTGTATATGAATGGGCCTCTCTTTTTTTAGATGAGGAAAGTTTTCCTTGATGATCGTTTGAAAAATTTCCTCAGGGGTGGTATTTTGAGATTCTTGCTCCGGTATTCCATGAATGCGCATGTTAGGCTTCTTCAGGGTGTCCCATATCTCTTGGATATTTCTCTCAAGTATCTTTTTGGCTTTAACAACCTCTTCCATTGAGCTGGTTAGTACTCCCATTTTATCTTCAAGGTCTGAAATTCTGTTTTCTGCTTCATTAGTTCTGTTGATAAGACTCTCTGTGGCGTTCTGGGTTGAAGATAACTTGTCTTTTAGCTCAGTTTTAAACTCTGCTTGAGTTTGTTTTAACTGCTCTATGCCACTTTTTGTTTCTTGCACTGTTTTTCTCAACTCCTCCAGATGTCTGTTGTGTTCCTCTTCAAAGCGATTGATTCTATTATGTAATTCCTCCCGGATTTCCTCTTTCATAGTATTGAACATGGTAATGATCATATTTTGAAAGTCGTTATCCTGGGTCAGGCTTTCTTGGCCTTTTTCCGCGGGTTTGTTCTTGTTGGAGTCTAACATTATGGGATTAATTTCTTCAATGGGAAATTTGTTTACTTGAGTGTTGCTTCTCATGGATTTGCACTTTGACTTTGGCATTGTCATTTTAACTCTAAAGATCTCTCAATTTCACTAAACTGAAGTATTTGCCCTGGGTACTGGTGGGCGGGGCCGAACAGGGACTTACCTAGGGCGCGGGGTGAGGCCCGGGTGGACCACGTGCATGTCCTGACCAGCGGAGCGGGGTGGGGCAAAAAGGGAGGATGGGCGCGTCGGCATGGAGCTATTTAACCCGAGGGCAGCTGGGGCGGGGCCCGGGCGCAGGGGGAGGTCCTCCTCGTTCCCTAGGCCCCCGCGCGGCTCCGGCTGTATGGCGGGAGTCGGAGCCGGGTCCCTGTGGGCTGACCTGGGGTCCTAGAGCGCGCGTTGAGGCCCGGCTGGAACTCGCCTACGAGTCCCGACCGGCGGAGCGGGGGTGGGGCGAAAAAGGGAGAGAGGAAAGGCACATTTTCACACAGGCCATGATTTCACAAAATAGAGAACCAATGTGAAGGACTCAGAGTTAAATACTGCAAGTGCGCTTCTTTAGGAGAAGTTTCGTACAGAAGTTTCTATATTGTAACTCTTTGTGTTCAGGAGGAAATCACACTTGTTTTAGGACGTTTCCATGAAACGTGTTCATGCATGTCGTTCCCTTCGAAAATAGTGAACCAAGTGGAGAGGACTCACAGTCATATGTAGCATGTGCACTTCTTTGGGAAGTCATGTGCAGCATGTGCACTTCTTTCAGATAAGTATCCTACACAGGTTTCTAGACTGTAACACTTTGTATTCTGGAGAAAACAACATTTGTTTTGTGCTGATTCTACCAACTATGTTCAGGCTTGTAATGAGCTTGAAAATAGGGACCAAGTGAGGACGCGTCAAATTCACATATTTCACTTTCTCTTCTCAGTGATAAGAATCCTGTAGATGTTCATACGTTGTAACTTTTTATGTTCAGGAGAAATTCACACTGGTTTTGTGACGTTTTCATGGACTATGTTCACGCAGGCCTTGATTTTCCTAAACAGTGAACCAAGTGAGGAGGGCGGAGAGTCAAATGTTGGAGGTGACCTGGTCAGGGATACGTATCCTACAGAAGATTCTATACTGTTACACTTTGTGTTCAGGAGAAGATCATACTCGTTTTGCGACATTCGTATATAAAATGTTCACGCAGGCCATGCTTTTCCAAAAGAGTGAACCAAGTGCGGAGCATTCAGAGTCAAATGTTGGCATTTCACTTCTTAGGGATAAGTATCCTAGAGAAGTGCCAAAACTGTAACTTTTGTGTTCAGGCGAAAATCATACTTGTTTTCTGACATTTCAATGGCACATGTTCACACAGGCCATGATTTTACAAAATAGAGAACCAAGTGTCGAGGACTCAGACTTAAATGTTACAAGTTCACTTCTTTAGGAGAAGTATCCTACAGAAGTTTCTATATTGTAACTCTTTGTGTTCAGGAGGAAATCATACTTGTTTTACGACGTTTCCTTGAAACATGTTCATGCATGTTGTTCACTTCGAAAATATGAACCAAGTGAAGAGGACTCACAGTCATATGTAGCATGTGCACTTCTTTGGGAAGTCATGTGCAGCATGTGCACTTCTTACGGATAAGTATCCTTCACAGGTTTCTAGACTGTAAATCTTTGTATTCTGGAGAAAAAAACATTTATTTGGGGTTATTCTACCAACTATGATCAGGCTTGCAATGAGCTTGAAAATAGTGACCAAGTGAGGAGGCGTCAAATTCACATGTTTCACTTTCTCTGCTCAGTGATAAGAACCCTGTAGATGTTCATACGTTCTAACTTTTTATGTTCAGGAGAAATTCACACTGGTTTTGTGACGTTTTCATGGACTATGTTCACGCAGGCCTTGATTTTCCAAATCAGTGAACCAAGTGAGGAGGGCGGTGAGTCAAATGTTGGAGGTGCACTGCTTAGGGATAAGTATCCTATAGAAGATTCTGTAGTGTTACACTTTGTGTTCAGGAGAAGATCATACTCGCTTTGTGACATTCGCATATAACATGTTCAGGCAGGCCATGATTTTCCAAAGTGTGAACCAAGTGCAGAGCATTCAGAGTCAAATGTTGGCATTTCACTTCTTAGGGATAAGTATCCTAGAAAAGTTCCTAAACTGTAACTTTTGTGTTCAGGCGAAAATCAAAATTGTTTTCTGACATTTGAATGGCTCATGTTCACACAGGCCATGATTTTATAAAATAGAGAACCAAGTGTGGAGGACTCAGACTTAAATGTTGCAAGCACACTTCTTTTGGAGAAGTATCGTACAGAAGTTTCGATATTGTAACTCTTTGTGTGCAGGAGGAAATCACACTTGTTTGACCACGTTTTCATGAAACATGTTTATGCATTTCATTCCCTTCGAACATTGTGAAACAAGTGAATAGGACTCACAGTCATATGTAGCATGTGCAATTCTTTGGGAATTCATGTGCACTTCTTTGGAGAAGTATCGTACAGAAGTTTCTGTATTGTAACTCTTTGTGTTCAGGAGGAAATCACACTTGTTTTATGACGTTTCCATGAAACATGTTCATGCATGTCATTCCCTTCGAAAATAGTTAACCAAGTGAAGAGGACTCACAGTCATATGTAGCATGCGCACTTCTTTGGGAAGTCATGTGCAGCATGTGCAACTTCTTACGGATAAGTATCCTACCCAGGTTTCTAGACTGTGAAACTTTGTATTCTGGAGAAAACAACATTTGTTTTGTGCTGATTCTACCAACTATGTTCAGGCTTGTAATGAGCTTGAAAATAGTGACCAAGTGAGGAGGCGTCAAATTCACATGTTTCACTTTCTCTGCTCAGTGGTAAGAATCCTGTAGATGTTCATACGTTGTAACTTTTTATGTTCATGAGAAATTCACACTGGTTTTGTGACGTTTTCATGGAATATGTTCACGCAGGCCTTGATTTTCCAAAACAGTGAACCAAGTGAGGATGGCGGAGAGTCAAATGTTGGAGGTGCACTGCTCAGGGTTAAGTATCCTACAGAAGATTCTGAAGTGTTTCACTTTGTGTTCAGGAGAAGATCATACTCGTTTTGCGACATTCGTATATAAGATGTTCACGCAGGCCATGATTTTCCAAAAGAGTGAACCAAGTGCGGAGCATTCAGAGTCAAATGTTGGCATTTCACTTCTTAGGGATAAGTATCATAGAGAAGTTCCTAAACTGTAACTTTTGTGTTCAGGCGAAAATATACTTATTTTCTGACATTTGAATGGCACATGTTCACACAGGCCATGATTTTACAAAATAGAGAACCAAGTGCGGAGGACTCAGAGTTAAATGCTGCAAGTACGCTTCTTTAGGAGAAGTATCGTACAGAAGTTTCGATATTGTAACTCTTTGTGTTCAGGAGGAAATCACACTTGTCTGGTTTTACGACGTTTCCATGAAACATGTTCATGCATGTCGTTCCCTTCGAAAATAGTGAACCAAGTGAAGAGGACTCACAGTCATATGTAGCTTGTGCACTTCTTTGGGAAGTCTTGTGCAGCACGTGCACTTCTTTCGGATAAGTATCCTACACAGGTTTCTAGACTGTAAAACTTTGTATTCTGGAGAAAACAACATTTGTTTTGTGCTGATTCTACCACCCGTGTTCAGGCTTTTAATGACCTTGAAAATAATGACCAAGAGAGGATGCGTCAAATTGACATGTTTCACTTTCTCTTCTCAGTGATAAGAATCCTGTAGATGTTCATATTTGTAACTTTTTATGTTGAGGAGAAATGCACACTGGTTTTGTGACGTTTTCATGGAATATGTTCATGCAGGCCTTGATTTTCCAAAAGAGTGAACCAAGTGAGGAGGACTGAGAGTCAAATGTTGGAGGTGTACTTCTCAGGGATAAGTATCCTCCAGAAGATTCTGTAGTGTTACGCTTTGTGTTCAGGAGAAGATCATCCTCGTTTTGCGACATTCGCACATAACATGTTCACCCAGGCCATGATTTTCCAAAAGAGTGAACCAAGTGCGGAGGATTCAGAGTCAAATGTTGGCATTTCACTTCTTAGGGATAAGTATCCTAGAGAAGTTCCTAAACTGTAACTTTTGTGTTCAGGCGAAAATCTTTCTTGTATTCTGACATTTGAATGGCATATGTTCACACAGGCCATGATTTCACAAAATAGAGAACCAAGTGCAGAGGACTCAGAGTTAAATGCTGCAAGTGCGCTTGTTTAGGAGAAGTATAGTACACAAGTTTTATATTGTAACTCTTTGTGTTCAGGAGGAAAGCACACTTGTTTTAGGACGTTTCCATGAAACGTGTTCATGCATGTCATTCCCTTCGAAAACATTGAACCAAGTGAAGAGGACTCACAGTCATATGTAGCATGTGCACTTCTTTTGGAACTCATGTGCAGCCTGTGCACTTCTTTCTGAAAAGTGTCCTACACAGGTTTCTACACTGTAACACTTTGTATTCTGGAGAAAACAACATTTGTTTTGTGCTGATTCTACCAACTATGTTCAGGCTTGTAATGAGCTGGAAAATAGTGACCAAGTGAGGACGCGTCAAATTCACATATTTCACTTTCTCTTCTCAGTGATAAGAATCCTGTAGATGTTCATATTTGTAACTTTTTATGTTGAGGAGAAATGCACACTGGTTTCGTGACGTTTTCATGGAATATGTTCATGCAGGCCTTGATTTTCCAAAAGAGTGAACCAAGTGAGGAGGACTGAGAGACAAATGTTGGAGGTGTATTTCTCAGGGATAAGTATCCTACAGAAGATTCTGTAGTGTTACGCTTTGTGATCAGGAGAAGATCATCCTCGTTTTGCGACATTCGCACATAACATGTTCACGCAGGCCATGACTTTCCAAAAGAGTGAACCAAGTGCGTAGGATTCAGAGTCAAATGTTGGCATTTCACTTCTTAGGGATAAGTGTCCTAGAGAAGTTCCTAAACTGTAACTTTTGTGTGCAGGCGCAAATCATACTTATTTTCTGACATTGGAAAGGCACATTTTCACACAGGCCATGATTTCACAAAATAGAGAACCGATGTGGAGGACTCAGAGTTAAATACTGCAAGTGCGCTTCTTTAGGAGAATTTTTATACAGAAGTTTCTATATTGTAAATTTTGTGTTCAGAGGGAAATCACACTTGTTTCAGGACGTTTCCATGAAACGTGTTCATGCATGTCGTTCCCTTCGAAAACAGTGAACCAAGTGAAGAGGACTCACAGTCATATGTAGCATGTGCACTTCTTTGGGAAGTCATGTGCAGCATGTGCACTTCTTTCAGATAAGTATCCTACACAGGTTTCTAGACTGTAACACTTTGTATTCTGGAGAAAACAACATTTGTTTTGTGCTGATTCTACCAACTATGTTCAGGCTTGTAATGAGCTGGAAAATAGTGACCAAGTGAGGACGCGTCAAATTCACATATTTCACTTTCTCTTCTCAGTGATAAGAATCCTGTAGATGTTCATATTTGTAACTTTTTATGTTGAGGAGAAATGCACATTGGTTTCGTGACGTTTTCATGGAATATGTTCATGCAGGCCTTGATTTTCCAAAAGAGTGAACCAAGTGAGGAGGACTGAGAGACAAATGTTGGAGGTGTATTTCTCAGGGATAAGTATACTACAGAAGATTCTGTAGTGTTACGCTTTGTGATCAGGAGAAGATCATCCTCGTTTTGCGACATTCGCACATAACATGTTCACGCAGGCCATGACTTTCCAAAAGAGTGAACCAAGTGCGTAGGATTCAGAGTCAAATGTTGGCATTTCACTTCTTAGTGATAAGAGTCCTAGAGAAGTTCCTAAACTGTAACTTTTGTGTGCTGGCGCAAATCATACTTATTTTCTGACATTGGAAACGCACATTTTCACACAGGCCATGATTTCACAAAATAGAGAACCAATGTGGAGGACTCAGAGTTACATACTGCAAGTGCGCTTCTTTAGGAGAAGTTTCGTACAGAAGTTTCTATATTGTAACTCTTTGTGTTCAGGAGGAAATCACACTTGTTTTAGGACGTTTCCATGAAACGTGTTCATGCATGTCGTTCCCTTCGAAAACAGTGAACCAAGTGAAGAGGACTCACAGTCATATGTAGCATGTGCACTTCTTTGGGAAGTCATGTGCAGCATGTGCACTTCTTTCAGATAAGTATCCTACACAGGTTTCTAGACTGTAACACTTTGTATTCTGGAGAAAACAACATTTGTTTTGTGCTGATTCTACCAACTATGTTCAGGCTTGTAATGAGCTGGAAAATAGTGACCAAGTGAGGACGCGTCAAATTCACATATTTCACTTTCTCTTCTCAGTGATAAGAATCCTGTAGATGTTCATATTTGTAACTTTTTATGTTGAGGAGAAATGCACATTGGTTTCGTGACGTTTTCATGGAATATGTTCATGCAGGCCTTGATTTTCCAAAAGAGTGAACCAAGTGAGGAGGACTGAGAGTCAAATGTTGTTGGTGTAATCCTCAGGGATAAGTATCCTACAGAAGATTCTGTAGTGTTACGCTTTGTGTTCAGGAGAAGATCATCCTCGTTTTGCGACATTCGCACATAACATATTCACGCAGGCCATGATTTTCCAAAAGAGTGAACCAAGTGCGTAGGATTCAGAGTCAAATGTTGGCATTTCACTTCTTAGGGATAAGTATCCTAGAGAAGTTCCTAAACTGTAACTTTTGTGTTCAGGCGAAAATCATACTTGTTTTCTGACATTTGAATGGCACATGTTCACACAGGCCATGATTTCACAAAATAGAGAACCAATGTGGAGGACTCAGAGTTAAATACTGCAAGTGCGCTTCTTTAGCAGAAGTTTCGTACAGAAGTTTCTATATTGTAACTCTTTGTGTTCAGGAGGAAATCACACTTGTTTTAGGACGTTTCCATGAAACATGTTCATGCATGTCGTTCCCTTCGAAAACAGTGAACCAAGTGAAGAGGACTCACAGTCATATGTAGCATGTGCACTTCTTTGGGAAGTCATGTGCAGCATGTGCACTTCTTTCAGATAAGTATCCTACACAGGTTTCTAGACTGTAACACTTTGTATTCTGGAGAAAACAACATTTGTTTTGTGCTGATTCTACCAACTATGTTCAGGCTTGTAATGAGCTGGAAAATAGTGACCAAATGAGGACGCGTCTAATTCACATATTTCACTTTCTCTTCTCAGTGATAAGAATCCTGTAGATGTTCATATGTTGTAACTTTTTATGTTGAGGAGAAATGCACACTGGTTTTGTGACGTTTTCATGGAATATGTTCATGCAGGCCTTGATTTTCCAAAAGAGTGAACCAAGTGAGGAGGACTGAGAGACAAATGTTGGAGGCGCACTTCTCAGGGATAAGTATCCTACAGAAGATTCTGTAGTGTTACACTTTGTGTTCAGGAGAAGATCATCCTCGTTTTGCGACATTCGCACATAACATGTTCACGCAGGCCATGATTTTCCAAAAGAGTGAACCAAGTGCGGAGAATTCAGAGTCAAATGTTGGCATTTCACTTCTTAGGGATAAGTATCCTAGAGAAGTTCCTAAACTGTAACTTTTGTGTTCAGGCGAAAATCTTTCTTGTATTCTGACATTTGAATGGCATATGTTCACACAGGCCATGATTTCACAAAATAGAGAACCAAGTGCAGAGGACTCAGAGTTAAATGCTGCAAGTGCGCTTGTTTAGGAGAAGTATCGTACACAAGTTTTATATTGTAACTCTTTGTGTTCAGGAGGAAAGCACACTTGTTTTAGGACGTTTCCATGAAACGTGTTCATGCATGTCATTCCCTTCGAAAACAGTGAACCAAGTGAAGAGGACTCACAGTCATATGTAGCATGTGCACTTCTTTGGGAAGTCATGTGCAGCATGTGCACTTCTTTCTTATAAGTGTCCTACACAGGTTTCTACACTGTAACACTTTGTATTCTGGAGAAAACAACATTTGTTTTGTGCTGATTCTACCAACTATGTTCAGGCTTGTAATGAGCTTGAAAATAGGGACCAAGTGAGGACGCGTCAAATTCACATATTTCACTTTCTCTTCTCAGTGATAAGAATCCTGTAGATGTTCATACGTTGTAACTTTTTATGTTCCGGAGAAATGCACACTGGTTTTGTGACGTTTTCATGGAATATGTTCACGCAGGCCTTGATTTTTCCAAAAGAGTGAACCAAGTGAGGAGGACTGAGAGTCAAATGTTGGAGGCGCACTTCTCAGGGATAAGTATCCTACAGAAGATTCTGTACTTGTTACGCTTTGTGTTCAGGAGAAGATCATCCTCGTTTTGCGACATTCGCACATAACATGTTCACGCAGGCCATGATTTTCCAAAAGAGTGAACCAAGTGCGGAGGATTCAGAGTCAAATGTTGGCATTTCACTTCTTAGGGATAAGTATCCTAGAGAAGTTCCTAAACTGTAACTTTTGTGTTCAGGCGAAAATCATTCTTGTTTTCTGACATTTGAATGGCACATGTTCACACAGGCCATGATTTCACAAAATAGAGAACCAATGTGGAGGACTCAGAGTTAAATACTGCAAGTGCGCTTCTTTAGGAGAAGTTTCGTACAGAAGTTTCTATATTGTAACTCTTTGTGTTCAGGAGGAAATCACACTTGTTTTAGGACGTTTCCATGAAACGTGTTCATGCATGTCGTTCCCTTCGAAAACAGTGAACCAAGTGAAGAGGACTCACAGTCATATGTAGCATGTGCACTTCTTTGGGAAGTCATGTGCAGCATGTGCACTTCTTTCAGATAAGTATCCTACACAGGTTTCTAGACTGTAACACTTTGTATTCTGGAGAAAACAACATTTGTTTTGTGCTGATTCTACCAACTATGTTCAGGCTTGTAATGAGCTTGAAAATAGGGACCAAGTGAGGACGCGTCAAATTCACATATTATCACTTTCTCTTCTCAGTGATAAGAATCCTGTAGATGTTCATATGTTGTAACTTTTATGTTGAGGAGAAATGCACACTGGTTTTGTGACGTTTTCATGGAATATGTTCACGCAGGCCTTGATTTTCCAAAAGAGTGAACCAAGTGAGGAGGACTGAGAGTCAAATGTTGGAGGTGTATTTCTCAGGGATAAGTATCCTACAGAAGATTCTGTAGTGTTACGCTTTGTGTTCAGGAGAAGATCATCCTCGTTTTGCGACATTCGCACATAACATGTTCACGCAGGCCATGATTTTCCAAAAGAGTGAACCAAGTGCGTAGGATTCAGAGTCAAATGTTGGCATTTCACTTCTTAGGGATAAGTATACTAGAGAAGTTCCTAAACTGTAACTTTTGTGTTCAGGCGAAAATCATTCTTGTTTTCTGACATTTGAATGGCACATGTTCACACAGGCCATGATTTCACAAAATAGAGAACCAAGTGCGGAGGACTCAGAGTTAAATGCTGCAAGTGCGCTTGTTTAGGAGAAGTATCGTACACAAGTTTTATATTGTAACTCTTTGTGTTCAGGAGGAAAGCACACTTGTTTTAGGACGTTTCCATGAAACGTGTTCATGCATGTCATTCCCTTCGAAAACAGTGAACCAAGTGAAGAGGACTCACAGTCATATGTAGCATGTGCACTTCTTTGGGAAGTCATGTGCAGCATGTGCACTTCTTTCTTATAAGTGTCCTACACAGGTTTCTACACTGTAACACTTTGTATTCTGGAGAAAACAACATTTGTTTTGTGCTGATTCTACCAACTATGTTCAGGCTTGTAATGAGCTTGAAAATAGGGACCAAGTGAGGACGCGTCTAATTCACATATTTCACTTTCTCTTCTCAGTGATAAGAATCCTGTAGATGTTCATATGTTGTAACTTTTTATGTTGAGGAGAAATGCACACTGGTTTTGTGACGTTTTCATGGAATATGTTCATGCAGGCCTTGATTTTCCAAAAGAGTGAACCAAGTGAGGAGGACTGAGAGACAAATGTTGGAGGCGCACTTCTCAGGGATAAGTATCCTACAGAAGATTCTGTAGTGTTACGCTTTGTGTTCAGGAGAAGATCATCCTCGTTTTGCGACATTCACACATAACATGTTCAGGCAGGCCATGATTTTCCAAAAGAGTGAACCAAGTGCGGAGGATTCAGAGTCAAATGTTGGCATTTCACTTCTTAGGGATAAGTATCCTAGAGAAGTTCCTAAACTGTAACTTTTGTGTTCAGGCGAAAATCATTCTTGTTTTCTGACATTTGAATGGCACATGTTCACACAGGCCATGATTTCACAAAATAGAGAACCAAGTGCGGAGGACTCAGAGTTAAATACTGCAAGTGCGCTTCTTTAGGAGAAGTATCGTACACAAGTTTTATATTGTAACTCTTTGTGTTCAGGAGGAAAGCACACTTGTTTTAGGACGTTTCCATGAAACGTGTTCATGCATGTCATTCCCTTCGAAAACAGTGAACCAAGTGAAGAGGACTCACAGTCATATGTAGCATGTGCACTTCTTTGGGAAGTCATGTGCAGCATGTGCACTTCTTTCAGACAAGTGTCCTACACAGGTTTCTAGACTTTAACACTTTGTATTCTGGAGAAAACAACATTTGTTTTGTGCTGATTCTACCAACTATGTTCAGGCTTGTAATGAGCTGGAAAATAGTGACCAAGTGAGGACGCGTCTAATTCACATATCTCACTTTCTCTTCTCAGTGATAAGAATCCTGTAGATGTTCATACGTTGTAACTTTTTATGTTGAGGAGAAATGCACACTGGTTTTGTGACGTTTTCATGGAATATGTTCATGCAGGCCTTGATTTTCCAAAAGAGTGAACCAAGTGAGGAGGACTGAGAGACAAATGTTGGAGGCGCACTTCTCAGGGATAAGTATCCTACAGAAGATTCTGTAGTGTTACGCTTTGTGTTCAGGAGAAGATCATCCTCGTTTTGCGACATTCACACATAACATGTTCAGGCAGGCCATGATTTTCCAAAAGAGTGAACCAAGTGCGGAGGATTCAGAGTCAAATGTTGGCATTTCACTTCTTAGGGATAAGTATCCTAGAGAAGTTCCTAAACTGTAACTTTTGTGTTCAGGCGAAAATCATTCTTGTTTTCTGACATTTGAATGGCACATGTTCACACAGGCCATGATTTCACAAAATAGAGAACCAAGTGCGGAGGACTCAGAGTTAAATGCTGCAAGTGCGCTTGTTTAGGAGAAGTATCGTACACAAGTTTTATATTGTAACTCTTTGTGTTCAGGAGGAAAGCACACTTGTTTTAGGATGTTTCCATGAAACGTGTTCATGCATGCCGTTCCCTTCGAAAACAGTGAACCAAGTGAAGAGGACTCACAGTCATATGTAGCATGTGCACTTCTTTGGGAAGTCATGTGCAGCATGTGCACTTCTTTCTTATAAGTGTCCTACACAGGTTTCTACACTGTAACACTTTGTATTCTGGAGAAAACAACATTTGTTTTGTGCTGATTCTACCAACTATGTTCAGGCTTGTAATGAGCTTGAAAATAGGGACCAAGTGAGGACGCGTCAAATTCACATATTTCACTTTCTCTTCTCAGTGATAAGAATCCTGTAGATGTTCATACGTTGTAACTTTTTATGTTCCGGAGAAATGCACACTGGTTTTGTGACGTTTTCATGGAATATGTTCACGCAGGCCTTGATTTTCCAAAAGAGTGAACCAAGTGAGGAGGACTGAGAGTCAAATATTGGAGGTGTACTTCTCAGGGATAAGTATCCTACAGAAGATTCTGTAGTGTTACGCTTTGTGTTCAGGAGAAGATCATCCTCGTTTTGCGACATTCGCACATAACATGTTCAAGCAGGCCATGATTTTCCAAAAGAGTGAACCAAGTGCGGAGGATTCAGAGTCAAATGTTGGCATTTCACTTCTTAGGGATAAGTATCCTAGAGAAGTTCCTAAACTGTAACTTTTGTGTTCAGGCGAAAATCATTCTTGTTTTCTGACATTTGAATGGCACATGTTCACACAGGCCATGATTTCACAAAATAGAGAACCAAGTGCGGAGGACTCAGAGTTAAATGCTGCAAGTGCGCTTGTTTAGGAGAAGTATCGTACACAAGTTTTATATTGTAACTCTTTGTGTTCAGGAGGAAAGCACACTTGTTTTAGGACGTTTCCATGAAACGTGTTCATGCATGTCATTCCCTTCGAAAACAGTGAACCAAGTGAAGAGGACTCACAGTCATATGTAGCATGTGCACTTCTTTGGGAAGTCATGTGCAGCATGTGCACTTCTTTCAGATAAGTGTCCTACACAGGTTTCTAGACTGTAACACTTTGTATTCTGGAGAAAACAACATTTGTTTTGTGCTGATTCTACCAACTATGTTCAGGCTTGTAATGAGCTTGAAAATAGGGACCAAGTGAGGACGCGTCAAATTCACATATTTCACTTTCTCTTCTCAGTGATAAGAATCCTGTAGATGTTCATACGTTGTAACTTTTTATGTTCGAGGAGAAATGCACACTGGTTTTCGTGACGTTTTCATGGAATATGTTCACGCAGGCCTTGATTTTCCAAAAGAGTGAACCAAGTGAGGAGGACTGAGAGTCAAATGTTGGAGGGTACTTCTCAGGGATAAGTATCCTACAGAAGATCTGTAGTGTTACGCTTTGTGTTCAGGAGAAGATCATCCTCGTTTTGCGACATTCGCACATAACATGTTCAGGCAGGCCATGATTTTCCAAAAGAGTGAACCAAGTGCGGAGGATTCAGAGTCAAATGTTGGCATTTCACTTCTTAGGGATAAGTATCCTAGAGAAGTTCCTAAACTGTAACTTTTGTGTTCAGGCGAAAATCATTCTTGTTTTCTGACATTTGAATGGCACATGTTCACACAGGCCATGATTTCACAAAATAGAGAACCAAGTGCAGAGGACTCAGAGTTAAATGCTGCAAGTGCGCTTGTTTAGGAGAAGTATTGTACACAAGTTTTATATTGTAACTCTTTGTGTTCAGGAGGAAAGCACACTTGTTTTAGGATGTTTCCATGAAACGTGTTCATGCATGCCGTTCCCTTCGAAAACAGTGAACCAAGTGAAGAGGACTCACAGTCATATGTAGCATGTGCACTTCTTTGGGAAGTCATGTGCAGCATGTGCACTTCTTTCAGATAAGTGTCCTACACAGGTTTCTAGACTGTAACACTTTGTATTCTGGAGAAAACAACATTTGCTTTGTGCTGATTCTACCAACTATGTTCAGGCTTGTAATGAGCTGGAAAATAGTGACCAAGTGAGGACGCGTCTAATTCACATATTTCACTTTCTCTTCTCAGTGATAAGAATCCTGTAGATGTTCATATGTTGTAACTTTTTATGTTGAGGAGAAATGCACACTGGTTTTGTGACGTTTTCATGGAATATGTTCACGCAGGCCTTGATTTTCCAAAAGAGTGAACCAAGTGAGGAGGACTGAGAGACAAATGTTGGAGGCGCACTTCTCAGGGATAAGTATCCTACAGAAGATTCTGTAGTGTTACGCTTTGTGTTCAGGAGAAGATCATCCTCGTTTTGCGACATTCGCACATAACATGTTCAGGCAGGCCATGATTTTCCAAAAGAGTGAACCAAGTGCGGAGGATTCAGAGTCAAATGTTGGCATTTCACTTCTTAGGGATAAGTATCCTAGAGAAGTTCCTAAACTGTAACTTTTGTGTTCAGGCGAAAATCATTCTTGTTTTCTGACATTTGAATGGCACATGTTCACACAGGCCATGATTTCACAAAATAGAGAACCAAGTGCGGAGGACTCAGAGTTAAATGCTGCAAGTGCGCTTGTTTAGGAGAAGTATCGTACACAAGTTTTATATTGTAACTCTTTGTGTTCAGGAGGAAAGCACACTTGTTTTAGGACGTTTCCATGAAACGTGTTCATGCATGTCATTCCCTTCGAAAACAGTGAACCAAGTGAAGAGGACTCACAGTCATATGTAGCATGTGCACTTCTTTGGGAAGTCATGTGCAGCATGTGCACTTCTTTCAGATAAGTGTCCTACACAGGTTTCTAGACTGTAACACTTTGTATTCTGGAGAAAACAACATTTGCTTTGTGCTGATTCTACCAACTATGTTCAGGCTTGTAATGAGCTGGAAAATAGTGACCAAGTGAGGACGCGTCTAATTCACATATTTCACTTTCTCTTCTCAGTGATAAGAATCCTGTAGATGTTCATATGTTGTAACTTTTTATGTTCCGGAGAAATGCACACTGGTTTTGTGACGTTTTCATGGAATATGTTCACGCAGGCCTTGATTTTCCAAAAGAGTGAACCAAGTGAGGAGGACTGAGAGACAAATGTTGGAGGCGCACTTCTCAGGGATAAGTATCCTACAGAAGATTCTGTAGTGTTACGCTTTGTGTTCAGGAGAAGATCATCCTCGTTTTGCGACATTCGCACATAACATGTTCAGGCAGGCCATGATTTTCCAAAAGAGTGAACCAAGTGCGGAGGATTCAGAGTCAAATGTTGGCATTTCACTTCTTAGGGATAAGTATCCTAGAGAAGTTCCTAAACTGTAACTTTTGTGTTCAGGCGAAAATCATTCTTGTTTTCTGACATTTGAATGGCACATGTTCACACAGGCCATGATTTCACAAAATAGAGAACCAAGTGCGGAGGACTCAGAGTTAAATGCTGCAAGTGCGCTTGTTTAGGAGAAGTATCGTACACAAGTTTTATATTGTAACTCTTTGTGTTCAGGAGGAAAGCACACTTGTTTTAGGACGTTTCCATGAAACGTGTTCATGCATGTCGTTCCCTTCGAAAACAGTGAACCAAGTGAAGAGGACTCACAGTCATATGTAGCATGTGCACTTCTTTGGGAAGTCATGTGCAGCATGTGCACTTCTTTCAGATAAGTGTCCTACACAGGTTTCTAGACTGTAACACTTTGTATTCTGGAGAAAACAACATTTGTTTTGTGCTGATTCTACCAACTATGTTCAGGCTTGTAATGAGCTGGAAAATAGTGACCAAGTGAGGACGCGTCTAATTCACATATTTCACTTTCTCTTCTCAGTGATAAGAATCCTGTAGATGTTCATACGTTGTAACTTTTTATGTTGAGGAGAAATGCACACTGGTTTTGTGACGTTTTCATGGAATATGTTCACGCAGGCCTTGATTTTCCAAAAGAGTGAACCAAGTGAGGAGGACTGAGAGACAAATGTTGGAGGCGCACTTCTCAGGGATAAGTATCCTACAGAAGATTCTGTAGTGTTACGCTTTGTGTTCAGGAGAAGATCATCCTCGTTTTGCGACATTCGCACATAACATGTTCACGCAGGCCATGATTTTCCAAAAGAGTGAACCAAGTGCGGAGGATTCAGAGTCAAATGTTGGCATTTCACTTCTTAGGGATAAGTATCCTAGAGAAGTTCCTAAACTGTAACTTTTGTGTTCAGGCGAAAATCATTCTTGTTTTCTGACATTTGAATGGCACATGTTCACACAGGCCATGATTTCACAAAATAGAGAACCAAGTGCGGAGGACTCAGAGTTAAATGCTGCAAGTGCGCTTGTTTAGGAGAAGTATCGTACACAAGTTTTATATTGTAACTCTTTGTGTTCAGGAGGAAAGCACACTTGTTTTAGGACGTTTCCATGAAACGTGTTCATGCATGTCGTTCCCTTCGAAAACAGTGAACCAAGTGAAGAGGACTCACAGTCATATGTAGCATGTGCACTTCTTTGGGAAGTCATGTGCAGCATGTGCACTTCTTTCAGATAAGTATCCTACACAGGTTTCTAGACTGTAACACTTTGTATTCTGGAGAAAACAACATTTGTTTTGTGCTGATTCTACCAACTATGTTCAGGCTTGTAATGAGCTTGAAAATAGGGACCAAGTGAGGACGCGTCAAATTCACATATTTCACTTTCTCTTCTCAGTGATAAGAATCCTGTAGATGTTCATACGTTGTAACTTTTTATGTTCCGGAGAAATGCACACTGGTTTTGTGACGTTTTCATGGAATATGTTCACGCAGGCCTTGATTTTCCAAAAGAGTGAACCAAGTGAGGAGGACTGAGAGTCAAATGTTGGAGGTGTACTTCTCAGGGATAAGTATCCTACAGAAGATTCTGTAGTGTTACGCTTTGTGTTCAGGAGAAGATCATCCTCGTTTTGCGACATTCGCACATAACATGTTCAGGCAGGCCATGATTTTCCAAAAGAGTGAACCAAGTGCGGAGGATTCAGAGTCAAATGTTGGCATTTCACTTCTTAGGGATAAGTATCCTAGAGAAGTTCCTAAACTGTAACTTTTGTGTTCAGGCGAAAATCATTCTTGTTTTCTGACATTTGAATGGCACATGTTCACACAGGCCATGATTTCACAAAATAGAGAACCAAGTGCGGAGGACTCAGAGTTAAATGCTGCAAGTGCGCTTGTTTAGGAGAAGTATCGTACACAAGTTTTATATTGTAACTCTTTGTGTTCAGGAGGAAAGCACACTTGTTTTAGGACGTTTCCATGAAACGTGTTCATGCATGTCGTTCCCTTCGAAAACAGTGAACCAAGTGAAGAGGACTCACAGTCATATGTAGCATGTGCACTTCTTTGGGAAGTCATGTGCAGCATGTGCACTTCTTTCAGATAAGTATCCTACACAGGTTTCTAGACTGTAACACTTTGTATTCTGGAGAAAACAACATTTGTTTTGTGCTGATTCTACCAACTATGTTCAGGCTTGTAATGAGCTTGAAAATAGGGACCAAGTGAGGACGCGTCAAATTCACATATTTCACTTTCTCTTCTCAGTGATAAGAATCCTGTAGATGTTCATACGTTGTAACTTTTTATGTTCCGGAGAAATGCACACTGGTTTTGTGACGTTTTCATGGAATATGTTCACGCAGGCCTTGATTTTCCAAAAGAGTGAACCAAGTGAGGAGGACTGAGAGTCAAATGTTGGAGGTGTACTTCTCAGGGATAAGTATCCTACAGAAGATTCTGTAGTGTTACGCTTTGTGTTCAGGAGAAGATCATCCTCGTTTTGCGACATTCGCACATAACATGTTCAGGCAGGCCATGATTTTCCAAAAGAGTGAACCAAGTGCGGAGGATTCAGAGTCAAATGTTGGCATTTCACTTCTTAGGGATAAGTATCCTAGAGAAGTTCCTAAACTGTAACTTTTGTGTTCAGGCGAAAATCATTCTTGTTTTCTGACATTTGAATGGCACATGTTCACACAGGCCATGATTTCACAAAATAGAGAACCAAGTGCGGAGGACTCAGAGTTAAATGCTGCAAGTGCGCTTGTTTAGGAGAAGTATCGTACACAAGTTTTATATTGTAACTCTTTGTGTTCAGGAGGAAAGCACACTTGTTTTAGGACGTTTCCATGAAACGTGTTCATGCATGTCATTCCCTTCGAAAACAGTGAACCAAGTGAAGAGGACTCACAGTCATATGTAGCATGTGCACTTCTTTGGGAAGTCATGTGCAGCATGTGCACTTCTTTCAGATAAGTGTCCTACACAGGTTTCTACACTGTAACACTTTGTATTCTGGAGAAAACAACATTTGTTTTGTGCTGATTCTACCAACTATGTTCAGGCTTGTAATGAGCTTGAAAATAGGGACCAAGTGAGGACGCGTCAAATTCACATATTTCACTTTCTCTTCTCAGTGATAAGAATCCTGTAGATGTTCATACGTTGTAACTTTTTATGTTCCGGAGAAATGCACACTGGTTTTGTGACGTTTTCATGGAATATGTTCACGCAGGCCTTGATTTTCCAAAAGAGTGAACCAAGTGAGGAGGACTGAGAGTCAAATGTTGGAGGTGTACTTCTCAGGGATAAGTATCCTACAGAAGATTCTGTAGTGTTACGCTTTGTGTTCAGGAGAAGATCATCCTCGTTTTGCGACATTCGCACATAACATGTTCAGGCAGGCCATGATTTTCCAAAAGAGTGAACCAAGTGCGGAGGATTCAGAGTCAAATGTTGGCATTTCACTTCTTAGGGATAAGTATCCTAGAGAAGTTCCTAAACTGTAACTTTTGTGTTCAGGCGAAAATCATTCTTGTTTTCTGACATTTGAATGGCACATGTTCACACAGGCCATGATTTCACAAAATAGAGAACCAAGTGCGGAGGACTCAGAGTTAAATGCTGCAAGTGCGCTTGTTTAGGAGAAGTATCGTACACAAGTTTTATATTGTAACTCTTTGTGTTCAGGAGGAAAGCACACTTGTTTTAGGACGTTTCCATGAAACGTGTTCATGCATGTCATTCCCTTCGAAAACAGTGAACCAAGTGAAGAGGACTCACAGTCATATGTAGCATGTGCACTTCTTTGGGAAGTCATGTGCAGCATGTGCACTTCTTTCTTATAAGTGTCCTACACAGGTTTCTAGACTGTAACACTTTGTATTCTGGAGAAAACAACATTTGTTTTGTGCTGATTCTACCAACTATGTTCAGGCTTGTAATGAGCTGGAAAATAGGGACCAAGTGAGGACGCGTCAAATTCACATATTTCACTTTCTCTTCTCAGTGATAAGAATCCTGTAGATGTTCATACTGTTGTAACTTTTTATGTTGAGGAGAAATGCACACTGGTTTTGTGACGTTTTCATGGAATATGTTCACGCAGGCCTTGATTTTCCAAAAGAGTGAACCAAGTGAGGAGGACTGAGAGTACAAATGTTGGAGGTGTACTTCTCAGGGATAAGTATCCTACAGAAGATTCTGTAGTGTTACGCTTTGTGTTCAGGAGAAGATCATCCTCGTTTTGCGACATTCGCACATAACATGTTCAGGCAGGCCATGATTTTCCAAAAGAGTGAACCAAGTGCGGAGGATTCAGAGTCAAATGTTGGCATTTCACTTCTTAGGGATAAGTATCCTAGAGAAGTTCCTAAACTGTAACTTTTGTGTTCAGGCGAAAATCATTCTTGTTTTCTGACATTTGAATGGCACATGTTCACACAGGCCATGATTTCACAAAATAGAGAACCAAGTGTGGAGGACTCAGAGTTAAATACTGCAAGTGCGCTTCTTTAGGAGAAGTTTCGTACAGAAGTTTCTATATTGTAACTCTTTGTGTTCAGGAGGAAAGCACACTTGTTTTAGGACGTTTCCATGAAACGTGTTCATGCATGTCGTTCCCTTCGAAAACAGTGAACCAAGTGAAGAGGACTCACAGTCATATGTAGCATGTGCACTTCTTTGGGAAGTCATGTGCAGCATGTGCACTTCTTTCAGATAAGTATCCTACACAGGTTTCTAGACTGTAACACTTTGTATTCTGGAGAAAACAACATTTGTTTTGTGCTGATTCTACCAACTATGTTCAGGCTTGTAATGAGCTGGAAAATAGGGACCAAGTGAGGACGCGTCAAATTCACATATTTCACTTTCTCTTCTCAGTGATAAGAATCCTGTAGATGTTCATACGTTGTAACTTTTTATGTTGAGGAGAAATGCACACTGGTTTTGTGACGTTTTCATGGAATATGTTCACGCAGGCCTTGATTTTCCAAAAGAGTGAACCAAGTGAGGAGGACTGAGAGTCAAATGTTGGAGGCGTACTTCTCAGGGATAAGTATCCTACAGAAGATTCTGTAGTGTTACGCTTTGTGTTCAGGAGAAGATCATCCTCGTTTTGCGACATTCGCACATAACATGTTCAGGCAGGCCATGATTTTCCAAAAGAGTGAACCAAGTGCGGAGGATTCAGAGTCAAATGTTGGCATTTCACTTCTTAGGGATAAGTATCCTAGAGAAGTTCCTAAACTGTAACTTTTGTGTTCAGGCGAAAATCATTCTTGTTTTCTGACATTTGAATGGCACATGTTCACACAGGCCATGATTTCACAAAATAGAGAACCAAGTGCGGAGGACTCAGAGTTAAATGCTGCAAGTGCGCTTGTTTAGGAGAAGTATCGTACACAAGTTTTATATTGTAACTCTTTGTGTTCAGGAGGAAAGCACACTTGTTTTAGGACGTTTCCATGAAACGTGTTCATGCATGTCGTTCCCTTCGAAAACAGTGAACCAAGTGAAGAGGACTCACAGTCATATGTAGCATGTGCACTTCTTTGGGAAGTCATGTGCAGCATGTGCACTTCTTTCAGATAAGTATCCTACACAGGTTTCTAGACTGTAACACTTTGTATTCTGGAGAAAACAACATTTGTTTTGTGCTGATTCTACCAACTATGTTCAGGCTTGTAATGAGCTTGAAAATAGGGACCAAGTGAGGACGCGTCAAATTCACATATTTCACTTTCTCTTCTCAGTGATAAGAATCCTGTAGATGTTCATACGTTGTAACTTTTTATGTTCCGGAGAAATGCACACTGGTTTTGTGACGTTTTCATGGAATATGTTCACGCAGGCCTTGATTTTCCAAAAGAGTGAACCAAGTGAGGAGGACTGAGAGTCAAATGTTGGAGGTGTACTTCTCAGGGATAAGTATCCTACAGAAGATTCTGTAGTGTTACGCTTTGTGTTCAGGAGAAGATCATCCTCGTTTTGCGACATTCGCACATAACATGTTCAGGCAGGCCATGATTTTCCAAAAGAGTGAACCAAGTGCGGAGGATTCAGAGTCAAATGTTGGCATTTCACTTCTTAGGGATAAGTATCCTAGAGAAGTTCCTAAACTGTAACTTTTGTGTTCAGGCGAAAATCATTCTTGTTTTCTGACATTTGAATGGCACATGTTCACACAGGCCATGATTTCACAAAATAGAGAACCAAGTGCGGAGGACTCAGAGTTAAATGCTGCAAGTGCGCTTGTTTAGGAGAAGTATCGTACACAAGTTTTATATTGTAACTCTTTGTGTTCAGGAGGAAAGCACACTTGTTTTAGGACGTTTCCATGAAACGTGTTCATGCATGTCATTCCCTTCGAAAACAGTGAACCAAGTGAAGAGGACTCACAGTCATATGTAGCATGTGCACTTCTTTGGGAAGTCATGTGCAGCATGTGCACTTCTTTCAGATAAGTGTCCTACACAGGTTTCTAGACTGTAACACTTTGTATTCTGGAGAAAACAACATTTGTTTTGTGCTGATTCTACCAACTATGTTCAGGCTTGTAATGAGCTTGAAAATAGGGACCAAGTGAGGACGCGTCAAATTCACATATTTCACTTTCTCTTCTCAGTGATAAGAATCCTGTAGATGTTCATACGTTGTAACTTTTTATGTTCCGGAGAAATGCACACTGGTTTTGTGACGTTTTCATGGAATATGTTCACGCAGGCCTTGATTTTCCAAAAGAGTGAACCAAGTGAGGAGGACTGAGAGTCAAATGTTGGAGGTGTACTTCTCAGGGATAAGTATCCTACAGAAGATTCTGTAGTGTTACGCTTTGTGTTCAGGAGAAGATCATCCTCGTTTTGCGACATTCGCACATAACATGTTCAGGCAGGCCATGATTTTCCAAAAGAGTGAACCAAGTGCGGAGGATTCAGAGTCAAATGTTGGCATTTCACTTCTTAGGGATAAGTATCCTAGAGAAGTTCCTAAACTGTAACTTTTGTGTTCAGGCGAAAATCATTCTTGTTTTCTGACATTTGAATGGCACATGTTCACACAGGCCATGATTTCACAAAATAGAGAACCAAGTGCGGAGGACTCAGAGTTAAATGCTGCAAGTGCGCTTGTTTAGGAGAAGTATCGTACACAAGTTTTATATTGTAACTCTTTGTGTTCAGGAGGAAAGCACACTTGTTTTAGGACGTTTCCATGAAACGTGTTCATGCATGTCATTCCCTTCGAAAACAGTGAACCAAGTGAAGAGGACTCACAGTCATATGTAGCATGTGCACTTCTTTGGGAAGTCATGTGCAGCATGTGCACTTCTTTCAGATAAGTGTCCTACACAGGTTTCTAGACTGTAACACTTTGTATTCTGGAGAAAACAACATTTGTTTTGTGCTGATTCTACCAACTATGTTCAGGCTTGTAATGAGCTTGAAAATAGGGACCAAGTGAGGACGCGTCAAATTCACATATTTCACTTTCTCTTCTCAGTGATAAGAATCCTGTAGATGTTCATACGTTGTAACTTTTTATGTTCCGGAGAAATGCACACTGGTTTTGTGACGTTTTCATGGAATATGTTCACGCAGGCCTTGATTTTCCAAAAGAGTGAACCAAGTGAGGAGGACTGAGAGTCAAATGTTGGAGGTGTACTTCTCAGGGATAAGTATCCTACAGAAGATTCTGTAGTGTTACGCTTTGTGTTCAGGAGAAGATCATCCTCGTTTTGCGACATTCGCACATAACATGTTCAGGCAGGCCATGATTTTCCAAAAGAGTGAACCAAGTGCGGAGGATTCAGAGTCAAATGTTGGCATTTCACTTCTTAGGGATAAGTATCCTAGAGAAGTTCCTAAACTGTAACTTTTGTGTTCAGGCGAAAATCATTCTTGTTTTCTGACATTTGAATGGCACATGTTCACACAGGCCATGATTTCACAAAATAGAGAACCAAGTGCGGAGGACTCAGAGTTAAATGCTGCAAGTGCGCTTGTTTAGGAGAAGTATCGTACACAAGTTTTATATTGTAACTCTTTGTGTTCAGGAGGAAAGCACACTTGTTTTAGGACGTTTCCATGAAACGTGTTCATGCATGTCATTCCCTTCGAAAACAGTGAACCAAGTGAAGAGGACTCACAGTCATATGTAGCATGTGCACTTCTTTGGGAAGTCATGTGCAGCATGTGCACTTCTTTCTTATAAGTGTCCTACACAGGTTTCTAGACTGTAACACTTTGTATTCTGGAGAAAACAACATTTGTTTTGTGCTGATTCTACCAACTATGTTCAGGCTTGTAATGAGCTGGAAAATAGGGACCAAGTGAGGACGCGTCAAATTCACATATTTCACTTTCTCTTCTCAGTGATAAGAATCCTGTAGATGTTCATACGTTGTAACTTTTTATGTTGAGGAGAAATGCACACTGGTTTTGTGACGTTTTCATGGAATATGTTCACGCAGGCCTTGATTTTCCAAAAGAGTGAACCAAGTGAGGAGGACTGAGAGACAAATGTTGGAGGCGCACTTCTCAGGGATAAGTATCCTACAGAAGATTCTGTAGTGTTACGCTTTGTGTTCAGGAGAAGATCATCCTCGTTTTGCGACATTCGCACATAACATGTTCACGCAGGCCATGATTTTCCAAAAGAGTGAACCAAGTGCGGAGGATTCAGAGTCAAATGTTGGCATTTCACTTCTTAGGGATAAGTATCCTAGAGAAGTTCCTAAACTGTAACTTTTGTGTGCAGGCGCAAATCATACTTGTTTTCTGACATTGGAATGGCACATGTTCACACAGGCCATGATTTCACAAAATAGAGAACCAAGTGCGGAGGACTCAGAGTTAAATGCTGCAAGTGCGCTTCTTTAGGAGAAGTATCGTACACAAGTTTCTATATTGTAACTCTTTGTGTTCAGGAGGAAATCACACTTGTTTTAGGACGTTTCCATGAAACGTGTTCATGCATGTCGTTCCCTTCGAAAACAGTGAACCAAGTGAAGAGGACTCACAGTCATATGTAGCATGTGCACTTCTTTGGGAAGTCATGTGCAGCATGTGCACTTCTTTCAGATAAGTATCCTACACAGGTTTCTAGACTGTAACACTTTGTATTCTGGAGAAAACAACATTTGTTTTGTGCTGATTCTACCAACTATGTTCAGGCTTGTAATGAGCTTGAAAATAGGGACCAAGTGAGGACGCGTCAAATTCACATATTTCACTTTCTCTTCTCAGTGATAAGAATCCTGTAGATGTTCATACGTTGTAACTTTTTATGTTCCGGAGAAATGCACACTGGTTTTGTGACGTTTTCATGGAATATGTTCACGCAGGCCTTGATTTTCCAAAAGAGTGAACCAAGTGAGGAGGACTGAGAGTCAAATGTTGGAGGTGTACTTCTCAGGGATAAGTATCCTACAGAAGATTCTGTAGTGTTACGCTTTGTGTTCAGGAGAAGATCATCCTCGTTTTGCGACATTCGCACATAACATGTTCAGGCAGGCCATGATTTTCCAAAAGAGTGAACCAAGTGCGGAGGATTCAGAGTCAAATGTTGGCATTTCACTTCTTAGGGATAAGTATCCTAGAGAAGTTCCTAAACTGTAACTTTTGTGTTCAGGCGAAAATCATTCTTGTTTTCTGACATTTGAATGGCACATGTTCACACAGGCCATGATTTCACAAAATAGAGAACCAAGTGCGGAGGACTCAGAGTTAAATGCTGCAAGTGCGCTTGTTTAGGAGAAGTATCGTACACAAGTTTTATATTGTAACTCTTTGTGTTCAGGAGGAAAGCACACTTGTTTTAGGACGTTTCCATGAAACGTGTTCATGCATGTCATTCCCTTCGAAAACAGTGAACCAAGTGAAGAGGACTCACAGTCATATGTAGCATGTGCACTTCTTTGGGAAGTCATGTGCAGCATGTGCACTTCTTTCTATAAGTGTCCTACACAGGTTTCTAGACTGTAACACTTTGTATTCTGGAGAAAACAACATTTGTTTTGTGCTGATTCTACCAACTATGTTCAGGCTTGTAATGAGCTTGAAAATAGGGACCAAGTGAGGACGCGTCAAATTCACATATTTCACTTTCTCTTCTCAGTGATAAGAATCCTGTAGATGTTCATACGTTGTAACTTTTTATGTTGAGGAGAAATGCACACTGGTTTTGTGACGTTTTCATGGAATATGTTCACGCAGGCCTTGATTTTCCAAAAGAGTGAACCAAGTGAGGAGGACTGAGAGACAAATGTTGGAGGCGCACTTCTCAGGGATAAGTATCCTACAGAAGATTCTGTAGTGTTACGCTTTGTGTTCAGGAGAAGATCATCCTCGTTTTGCGACATTCGCACATAACATGTTCAGGCAGGCCATGATTTTCCAAAAGAGTGAACCAAGTGCGGAGGATTCAGAGTCAAATGTTGGCATTTCACTTCTTAGGGATAAGTATCCTAGAGAAGTTCCTAAACTGTAACTTTTGTGTTCAGGCGAAAATCATTCTTGTTTTCTGACATTTGAATGGCACATGTTCACACAGGCCATGATTTCACAAAATAGAGAACCAAGTGCGGAGGACTCAGAGTTAAATGCTGCAAGTGCGCTTGTTTAGGAGAAGTATCGTACACAAGTTTTATATTGTAACTCTTTGTGTTCAGGAGGAAAGCACACTTGTTTTAGGACGTTTCCATGAAACGTGTTCATGCATGTCGTTCCCTTCGAAAACAGTGAACCAAGTGAAGAGGACTCACAGTCATATGTAGCATGTGCACTTCTTTGGGAAGTCATGTGCAGCATGTGCACTTCTTTCAGATAAGTGTCCTACACAGGTTTCTAGACTGTAACACTTTGTATTCTGGAGAAAACAACATTTGTTTTGTGCTGATTCTACCAACTATGTTCAGGCTTGTAATGAGCTTGAAAATAGGGACCAAGTGAGGACGCGTCAAATTCACATATTTCACTTTCTCTTCTCAGTGATAAGAATCCTGTAGATGTTCATACGTTGTAACTTTTTATGTTCCGGAGAAATGCACACTGGTTTTGTGACGTTTTCATGGAATATGTTCACGCAGGCCTTGATTTTCCAAAAGAGTGAACCAGTGAGGAGGGACTGAGACAGTCAAATGTTGGAGGCTGTCACTCTCAGGGATAAGGATCCTACAGAAGATTCTGTAGTGTTACGCCTTTGTGTTCAGGAGAAGATCATCCTCGTTTTCGCGACATCGCACATAACATGTTCACGAGCCATGATTTTCCAAAAGAGTGAACCAATTGCGTAGGATTCAGAGTCAAATGTTGGCATTCACTCTTAGTGATAAGTATCCTAGAGAAGAATCCTAAACTGTAACTTTTGTGTGCAGGCGCAAATCATACTTGTTTTCTGACATTGGAAAGGCACCATTTTCACACCAGACCATGATTTCACAACAAAGAGAAACAATGGGAGGACTCAGAGTTAAATACTGCAAGTGCGCTTCTTAGGAGACGTTTCGTACAGAAGTTTCTATATTGTTAACTCTTTGTGTTCAGGAGAAATCACACTTGTTTTTAGGACGTTTCTAATGAAACGTGTTCATTGCATGTCGTACCCTTCGAAAACAGTGAACCAAGTGAAGAGGACTCACAGTCATATGTAGCATGTGCACTTCTTTGGGAAGTCATGTGCAGCATGTGCACTTCTTTCAGACAAGCTTCCTACACAGGTTCTAGACTGTAACACTTTGTATTCTGGAGAAAACAACAAATTTGTTTTGTGCTGATTCTACCAACTATGTTCAGGCTGTAATGAGCTTGAATAAATAGGGACCAAGTGAGGACGCGTCAAATTCACATTATTTTCACTTTTCTCTTCTCAGTGATAAGACTCCTCTGTAGATGTCATACGTGTAACTTTTTATATTCCGGAGAAATGCACACTGGTTTTGTGACGTTTTCATGGAATATGTTCACGCAGCCTTGATTTTCCAAAGAGTGAACCAGTGAACCAAGTGCGTAGGATTCAGAGTCAAATGTTGGCATTTCCACTTCTTAGGGATAAGTATACAATAGAGACGTCATAAACTGTAACTTTTGTGTGCAGGCGGCAAACCATACTTGTTTCTGACATGGAAAGCACCATTTTTCACAAAGGCCATGATTTCACAAAATAGAGAACCAAGTGTGGAGGACTCAGAGTTAAATACTGCAAGTGCGCTTCTTTAGGAGAAAGTTTTCGTAAAGAAGTTCTCTATATTGTAACTCTTTGTGTTCAGGAGGAAACTCACACTTGTTTAGGACGTTTCCATTAAATGTGTTCATGCATGTTCATGCATGTCGTTCCCTTCAAAAACAGTGAACCAAGTGAAGAGGACTCACAGTCATATGTAGCATGTGCACTTCTTTGGGAAGTCATGTGCAGCATGTGCACTGCTTTAAGATAAGTATCCTACACAGGTTTCTAGACTGTAACACTTTGTATTCTGGAGAAAACAACATTTGTTTTGTGCTGATTCTACCAACTATGTTCAGGCTTGTAATGAGCTTGAAAATAGGGACAAAGTGAGGACGCGTCAAATTCACATATTTCACTTCTCTTCTCAGTGATAAGAATCCTGTATGTTCATATGTTGTAACTTTTTATGTTGAGGAGAAATGCACACTGGTTTCGTGACGTTTTCATGGAATATGTTCACGCAGGCCTTGATTTTCCAAAGAGTGATCCAAGTGAGGAGGACTGAGAGACAAATGTTGGAGGCGCACTTCTCAGGGATAAGTATCCTACAGAGATTCTGTAGTGTTACGCTTTGTGTTCAGGAGAAGATCATCCTCGTTTTGCGACATTCGCACATAACATGTTCACGCAGGCCATGATTTTCCAAAAGAGTGAACCAAGTGCGTAGGATTCAGAGTCAAATGTTGGCATTTCACTTCTTAGGGATAAGTATCCTAGAGAAGTTCCTAAACTGTAACTTTTGGTGTTCAGGCGAAAATCATACTTGTTTTCTGACATTGAAATGGCACATATTCACACAGGCCATGATTTTACAAAATAGATAACCAAGTGCGGAGGACTCAGAGTTAAATGTTGCAAGTACACTTCTTTAGGAGAAGTAGTACAGAAGTTTCTAAATTGTAACTCTTTGTATTCAGGAGGAAATCACACTTGTTTTACGATGTTTCCATGAAACATGTTCATGCATGTCATTCCCTTCGAAAAATGCACCAAGTGAAAGGACTCACAGTCATTTAGCATGTGCACTTCTTTGGGAAGTCATGTGCAGCATGTGCCTTCTTTCGGATAAGTATCCTACAGAGGTTTCTAGATTGTAAAACTTTGGATTAAAACAACATTTGTTTTGTCCTGATTACCAACTTTCAGGCTTGTAATGAGCTTGAAAATAGTGACCAAGTGAGGACGCGTCAAATTCACATGTTTCACTTTCTCTTCTCAGTGATAAGAATCCTGTAGATGTTCATAAGTTGTAACTTTTTATGTTCGGGAGAAATTCACACTGGTTTTGACGTTTTCATGGATATGTTCACGCAGGCCTTGATTTTCCAAAATAGTGAACCAAGTGTGAAGGACTGAGAGTCAAATGTTGGAGGTGCACTTCTCAGGGATAAGTACCTACAGAGTTTCTTTAGTGTTATGCTTTATGTTCAGGAGCAGATCATACTTGTTTTTCGACATTCACATATAACATGTTCAACAGTCCATTATTTTCCAATGAATGAACCAAGTGCAGAGGATTCAGAGTCAAATGTTGGAATTTCACTTCTTAGGAATAGGTATCCTAGAGAAGTTCTTATACTGTAACATTTGTGATCTGGCGAAAATCATACTTGTTTTGTGACAGTTGAATCGCACATGTCACTCAGGCTGAGAATTTACATATAGTGAACCAAGTGAGGAGGACTCTGAGTGAAATGTTGCTAGTGCACTTCTTTAGGAGAACTATCGCACAGCAGTTTCTATGTTGTAACTCTTTGTGTTCAGGAGGAAAACACACTTGTTTTACGACGTTTCCATGAAACATGTTCATGCATGTCGTTCGCTTCGAAAATAGTGAACCAAGTGAAGAGGACTCACAGTCATATGTAGCATGTGTACTTTTGGGATAAGTATCCTACACAGGTTTCTATACCGTAAAAGTTTGTATTCTGGAGAAAACAACATTGTTTTG